>CADDXX010000080.1:1124821-1137036 GCA_902810485.1 Alauda arvensis
GGGGTTGTACCTCCCCAGGTGCAGGACCCGACATCTGCCTTTGTTGAACTCATTAAGTTTCTCTCTGCCCAAGTCTCCAGCCTATCAAGGTCCCATGGAATGGCAGCAGAATCCTCAGGTGGATCAGCCACTCCCTCAGCTCAGTGCCACCAGCAAACATGCTGAGGGTACATTCTGTCCCTTCAGCTGGGTCGTTAATAAACACGTTGAACAAGAATAGTCCTAGTATTGGTCCCAGAGAATGCCACTGGCTGTTGGTCTCCAGGTGGATTCTACTCTGCTGATCACAACCCTCTGAGCTCTGCCAATCAGCCAGTTCCTGATCCACCTAAACATCCATTCCTCTAACCCACATTTCCTGAGCTTACTTGCAAGGATGTTATGGCAGACAGTGTCAAAAGCCTTGCTGAAGTCAAGGCACACCAATATCCACAGCTCTCCCCTCACTGACCCATCCTGCCATGCTGCCAGAAGTTTGTCAGATGGGTCAAGCATAAGTGAATCCATGGTGACTACTTCCAATGACCTTATTGTCCTCTACATGCCTGGGCATGACTTCCAGAATGAGCTGTTCCATTCCCTTCTCAGGTGTGGAGGTGAATCTGACAGGACATGTCTTCCCAGGTCTTCCTTGTCCTTTTAAGAGATGGCAGTAATGTTGACTTTCTTCCACTCATCAGGCACCTCTCCTGTTCTCCATGATTTTGCACACATAATCAAGGTTGGCTTAGCAACATCTGCCAGCTCCCTGGACACCCATGGGTGCCTCCCATCAGAGCCCATGGATTTATGGGTGTTAAGCTCTCTCTAGTTGATTTCTAACCCAACCCTCTATGACCAGGGCAAAGTTTTCCTTTCTCCAGCCTTCCTCTCTTGCCTCTGAGGTCTGCGACTCCGGAGGGCTGGCCTCACCAGTAAAGACTGAGAGAAAGAAGGCATTCAGTAATTCTGCCTTCTCTGTGTCTTCCATCACCAGGACACCCATCTGATTCAGCAGTGGCCCCACATTTTCCCTAATCTTCCTTTTGCTGCTGGTGTACTTATAGAAGCCCTTTCAGTTGCCCTCATCATATTCAGTGCCAAGTGGGCTTTGGTCTTCCTCGTCTCATTCCTGCATACTCTGAGGATGTTCCTATAGTCCTCTCACATGGCCTGGCTCTTTCTTCAGATCCCAGAAATTTCTTCCTAAAAACACTCTGCTCATCCATGCAGATCTACTGTCCCCTTTGCCTGATTTCCTGCTCGTAGGGCTGCACTGGTCTTGAGCTTGAAAGAAGTGATGTTTGAATCCTGACCAGCTCTCTTGGACCTCCTTGTCTTCTACATCTTTATCCCATGGGATTCTTATAAATAGATCTTTGGAGAAGTCAAAAGTTGGCTCTCAGGAAGGTCACACAGGATCCTGACAGGGCTAATGTGTGTGTCTCAAACAGCAGTASCAGATAGTTGTGGAGCCAACCAGGGATTGTTGATAGTAACAACCAGTAATTGTTGGTAACACACACTGAGAAAGAACCGGGTGTGGCTGAAGAAGGTGGTCATACAGAAGTAGGGCAGCACTTTTCCAKGACAAACAYCCTTGTTGTAACTCTTGGAGATAAGGACRATACAGTGCAAGCACRGGAATGAGACTGAGAGGGTGYGTKCATGGACTGTTGGGAGGGATYAAGACCACCCAAGATGSCTGAAGCCCTCTGACCCATTTCCAGAAGGGTCTGAAAGAACAGACTGTGCATGATAACTAATTTGTATAGTTCTCTTCATGGCAGGGGAAAAAACAGTATACTCACAAAGCCCAAGCACATGTGCACCCCCATCCCTGGACTCCCCATCAGCTGGAGTCATGCTGGAGCCAGGACTCTCTTGCTGTGTCCCTCTTGCCTTCCCCCTCCTCTTTAATTCACCCCTCTCTCTCTCTCCCTCCTGCTCTCTCCCCTTTTGCCCTACMTCTTTATCCCAACCCCACTGCTGTGTGCTAATTTTAAGAGATCAGGGACTAACTTGTATCAATTCTCATGCCAAGTTTGGAATTTATTAATTAAGTTTTGTAAGYTTCTGCAGACCATCTGACTTTTGTTGTTCTCTTTGACCACAAGCATCTACAAACTTGGGTGTTCCCTTCCACTTAAGGACAGGACAACACAGTGACTAGGAATGGGAATACAATGTCTAAAAGGGCACTTCAATCTGAAATAAGAACCTTTCAAAGTAAGAGAAAATGGAGGTACAACAGTGTCTTTGTATCCTCTTSCATAGGATGGGTCAGAGGACAATGCAGAGGACAAAGGATCAACAGAATAGGCATGATTTGGGTGTCACATCCATAGCAATGGTTTATTGTAATTTGTATGTAAATAACACATCATGTTTCCTGKTCTTAYGAGAAATKAAATACCCTGGCAACACTGCAGCCTTTTAATCTCTMTTTATTAYCCAAAATATATATTATTTGCAGCTTAAAAATACTGTTTCAGACAGCATGAGACTTCTGCTCTTCTTAGGGCTGTCAAGATAAAAAGCATCTGCAAGAAAGCTTCTGACAGAAAATCCAGATAATGGCATTGCAAATATTGATGTGGAAATCCTGTCKCAAACAATGCCATCCATGTAAYGTCAAAYTTAAAGCATCAGATCAAATGGGGAYACTGACATAATTCACTCCCTTTTGTTAATATTATATAAAAGTAAGTAGTTTCTGTTTCTCATTACTCTGACTCTGCATTTGCCCAGCATAAATCAGAATTAAAGGATTTTTACACTTGCCTGCAAGGATAAACAAAATCTCACTATTTTTCCTGTTCTTGTAAACTGGGACTTTCACTGAAGAGATTGGTGGTAAAAGCTAGTATCCACCATTTTGGAAGGTAAAAGTTTTCTTGGAGGCTGAAAATGGACAAGGAAGATTTTATGTAAGAAGGTTTGATGTAGAAAGATTTGATGTGGAAAGACTTGATGTGGAAAGTCTTTAGCTGCTCTTCTGGTGTTTCTGTACACAAGCAAGGTATTCTTGCACATCATCTGGAGAGCCAACAATAAAAGGAACYCTCTGATGAATGTTCTCAGGTTTCACATCCAACACTGCTTCAGTCCCTGTAGTTGCAATCCCACCTGCCTGCTCAATGATGAAAGCAATAGGGTTGCATTCATAGAGAAGTCGGAGCTAGAAGAAAGCAAGAGGAAACACATGATTGTCTTTGGGGGAAATTATATCAAAGGACTAGCCAAAACTTAGCATTCCTTTTGTGATTTTAGAAAATTTTGTACCAAACTTCAGTTTACTTAAGTAAGCTACTTAAGTAGCAATATCTCTCAGAGAGAACCTCCTTCCCTCTCTTCTTCTCCCTTTCCCTAAAGCCTTCTGTTTGCGGGAACAGTGCACTGACCTTACATCCAGGCATCACCACTGTAATTTCCAAGCTAATGTACAGATGTGCAGCACCAGTGAAGCTGAACTTTGTCAAAAATGTCAAAAGTGGRTGTACCACAGACATCAGCAAAACAGTTGAGCCAGCTAAGCTAACAGTACTGGGAAAGAAAAGCCAAAATATCTTCTCATATGGAGCCATTATGTGTTAACTCAGAGCTTGGGATAATCACGTTATGTTTAGTCAGGATATTTTGGAGTYTGAAACTTGATGCTCCCAGTTTCAGGTTTCAGGATTTTATTACTTCTCTTCAGAAATGCAGACTGATATTAGTGGCCTGAACTTATCCAGATAAGGAAAAAATTCCCATTTGGTTTGGTTCCTGAAATCAGTTTACTTTTTTTCAAAATGTTACCTCTTGGGCTGAGTGTGTTTTGGTGGAATGCCAAGATTTCCTATGTTTAAGTGAACCTCGATGATAGCTGGTCAGTTCTGAACAAACATCATTTCTGTAGGTTTATCTGTGAAGTGCTCATGTACGACAATATTAGCACATATTTTGTTTAAAGGACTCAATGTGTACAAAAGGGGGAATGTTTTCTGGGAAAGAGAAAGTGTGMCAGAATGCTACTGTACATAGAGACATATATAAGTGGGTTGAACACAGGACTTCACTGCCTGTCAWGCCTTTAGCATGCTGTAATAAAAACATGACATACCACAACTTAAATAGCACTATRTTAYCTTGTTTCTTATCTTTAAAGCCCACTSAAGTGCTACTTCTGGTACAAGGACTCCATCTCTGAGGCAACATAGGACTAATACCTTTCACTTTTCTTCCTACTGCTTGGCCCTATTCTGGAAGATCATGAGCCAGCAAACAGCAGTGCTATCACCATGAAACCACATTTCAAGTTTCATGTTCCTAAGCTGTGGCTATGCAACTTGAGGAAAGCAGTTTTTCTTTAGGTAGCAGTGCAATTGCACTKAAGGATCTTCAGATGGGCTCTGTCTTCAGATAGGTTTAACATTTTCACCYAACAGAGAACTATAAGCCTTAAGTTCATAAAAAATAGTATTCAAAATAAATCATTACAAAAGAAGATTTATTTGTTGTCTTGTCTTGTAGTGTTTATTGAGCATTTAATTTTCTTTTTTTAACTTAAGGAAGGAACTGTATATTTTGGGGCCTACATCCATGTCATTTGCATTTACTCTAAGGACTTTTGACCAACTCCAGTGACATTTGATTCTTTTCAGCTCTCTAACCAAGGACTGTCTTTCTAGGGAAAGATGATCAGGGCACTTGCCACAAGAATATTATTTCTCCCACAAAAAAAGATACATGTGAAAAGAACTATATACACCTGCACTCTGAGATGGAAAGAAAACTTATTTGGAATGATAGCATRTTTTGCTTCTTCCATTATTCTCTGGCACCTCAAGCCAGAACAATCCAATAACAAATGTGGSTTAACTCCTGTGGAAACCTTTATTWCTAGAAAATTACATAAGTCCTTTGTTCCTTTGTTCTTTTGTCCTGTTTCTCATTCCCTCTTTTCAACAATGGATTAGTACAGATTTCAAAACAAAAAGTTTAATTTGAAGAGGCCAGTCAGCAAACCCACTTTTTCACACACAGCAAATTCYCTTTTTGTCCCTTTCTCATATGTGYGAACAGATCCACATCATTTAGTGAGGGCTTTTTTGCGGTAGGTTTTGGGGTTTTTTCCTATGGGATGATGGTACAAARATTTARTTCATTTTTGCCTGGACAAACATGYGGACATTTTTGGTTGTATATGTTGAAGATAATTATTTTCCTGTTTTTGCTTTGAAGACCTTTTGGATGTGCTGGTATTTTRGTAAATACAATCTCACCATGATGGAACCAGTAGTCCTCTCTCCCTATAGACAATAGGATTTTTTGAGACCAGCATGGGGGATGGGGCAGATTCCTCCATGTACCAGCCATGGATGCAAAAACATCTGAATAGAAGGTTTTAAGTACGGTGTAGATCAGGACAGAATATGTTCTTGGAATCAGAATAATATGTCCAACCTGTTATGTACCGAGCCAATGATTCCCTAAGGATGACCTGCAGGTTACTGCTGGTCCACAGATCAGCTGTATGAGTAGGTCTCCCAAAACCTGTTTGTTTAGAAAGTTGATAATAAGGGTATCTGAGGCTGCTGGAGAGAAGTTGAGGTTGACAGTGGTCCATGGCCCATCAGTTTCAAAGACTGACTGTATTGCACTGCACTGCATTCTCATGGTGCATTTTGTACYGGTGTCCAAATGGGAAGTCATATTTTCCTAAAACACTGCACGAAACTCACCTTCCACTGTAATCGCCTTTTCTGACCAGATAGTAGAGGCCTGAGTTTGCAGAGCTGGTGACATAAGCTCAGTGTCCTTTGGAAACATGAGGTAGGAAAACCTTTTCTTCTAGCATTGGGCAAAACCCTTTCTGGGGCTCAGCATATCCCACTGCCTGGATGGGATAACTCTGGGATAGCTGCCAGTTTGAAGTGCAGAGTTTCCCTTAGATCTGTGTTGTATCTATGCACAGCTGTGCRCAGCTGCCTCAGTGTGTTTCTACAGCACTGAAATATTATCTTTAGAAAAATTATTAAGTCCTTTGTTGCCATGAAAACTACTTGAGTATTTGGTAATATAAAAGCGCAGAGGAAGATTTCTGGCTTAAATTGGCAATTGCCTACATTTCCTTCCTAAATTCAATATCTGACCATCATTTAATTCATAATTTTTTCCGCAGTGGAAGATTATTATTTGTTTATTTATCTTAACTATTGCTCTGGTAATACCAGAGGTATTAGGTTGGCTAAATTCACCAGAGAGGAACTCAAATTACATACCTTTCCTTTAGGACTCTTCTGATTAGCAGGATACATGAAGATGCCACCATACATCAGTGTACGGTGAACATCAGCTACCATGGACCCCACATACCTGGCACCGTATGGGGAACTGCCATCCTGAAAAACACAGAATAAAGCACTATATTTACCAGGCTAGACAGCTAGTAGAGTGGTAAAATGCAATTTTGGTATGAAACGGGAGTCAAAGCTGCTTAAATCTTTGGCTGCTTATGGATACTGCAAATACCGAAATCAATGCTAAGCTCAGCCCTTTGTAAGATGTGATCATCTACAGTGATCAAAGATAAGAGTTTTAAAGAGCTGCATTCACAGTATGCAAATCAGGATGCCTGTAATTTGAGTGCACAATTTGGAATCAAACCCCAGCCTATGAAAAACCAAGGGACTGCAAACTTCTTCACTTCATCAGAGCAAGGTCAAAATCATTTGATTTTTGATGTTTCACTGATCCCTAAGCCAGAGGATGAGGAGGGAGGGTCACTCCACTACACATCCAGATGGTTCCAMGAGGACTCCAACTTTTACCTTTTASCTTATTTGTTAGGTGGTGAAATTGGACATAGCATTCATTCTGCAGCTTAGTTTGGGAGATAGYAATTTATTCATGAATGTAATTTTCCTTGCTCTCAGCTTAGAAATTGATGTTGTTGAAGGACAGGCCATTTTAGCAAGAGCAGTCAAGGAAGTATTCATGYCAGTCTCAGGTCTGCTGGTCATAGGAATGGTTAGGTAGGAAATACAGAAGACAAGCAAGGTATCTTGAACAAATAGAAGTACATACAGTAGACCAAATAAGCTCCACTCAAGAAATATGACATGTCACCATACTTTTATGAAAGGGAAATACAAAATACAGATATAAACGGAAGGAAAGCTTTTTAATAGAAGAATTTTGCTGGTCTTTTCATATCTCTCAATCTGTCCTCAATAAAACTGAGAAGGAATTTTCATCTTCCCAGAACTTACTAGAGACTGAACTTCATGAATACACGTATATGTTTTGAATTACAACGCTAAAAGTCTGAAAATATCTCAGCATGTTTTTTTCTGTCTGGATCAATATTCTAATAAAAGATCTTAGCATTTTCTACAAAGCTCATTCTGTACTGATACTAGATCTAGAAAAATTCATAGAGAACCTGTTCAGCAATGCCAGCTCCAAGACCTTCAGACACCACAAGTCTGTCACCTTTCCCAGAAAAATCATAACTTTGGCTGGGAAAAAAAAATCCACAATTGGAAAGAAAATAGAGAAAAACATAATTCCATTTTGATATCACTTTTTTCAAATTGTTCAATGTGACTGTGAAGTTTTATAATTACTCTCTTTTAAAATGGAAAAAAAAATCTCATGAAATTACACATTATAAAGCAACAGAACACCAGGAAGTTAAGTCTTATGCTGTGAAACATAAGATTTGGATTTTTGATGTATCTGATAATAAAATTGGAAAAGTGACCTATTCCAGGCTATGCAATAATCCATGCTCAACCATAAATATGTTGGTTTTCATGATTTGTGCTGTACCCATTAGTAGAACTATGAAAAATTCAGAAGAAAACAAAGCCAGCGAGAAAAGACTGATGGATAAGACACAGCCTAGAGCTTTTACATTTAGTTTTGTTTAAATCTGATCCTATTAATTGTAGGCACAAGTGAAGAAAGCTTTTAAGTTTTTGCTCCCTTGTTTTTCATGACTTATGCTCAAATAATTGCATATTTAGGCTTCAGATGATAGCTCCCCCATTTTACATCTATTTGTGCTTGTGACTTYGCAATTGTAAAAATCTGATATCAGGAAAAACCAAGCACTTTAGGAGGTATTAAAGAGAGACAAATATAAGTTTTCAGTTAAAGTCTGGGAAAGATGTGGTTATAGTCTCAAATTACCTTTAAAAATGCAATCAGAAGAAGACCTTTCTTTTGTGGTTTTAAAAGGTAATTAAGTCTTAAGRACATTATATTAAACACTAAGAAAAGCCATAATGTATTAACAGGCAGCCCTTGAACCAGACTGCAAATGATTGTGTTTATGACATTATCAAATAAGTACTCTCTAAAACAGAGATATAAAATTTAGTGACCATGAGCTGCACAGCTGAGCCACTTTTGTACACCTCCCCTGACAGGTTTGGAATGTGCTAGATTCCCTGTTCACATGCAGAATATTTCCATAATTTTTGTGTGCATGGACAGTGTTGTGTGAAGGATGCCTTGTGCATTCCCTTCCAACTCAGGATATTCTAAGCTCATGAAATGCCACTGACAGTTCTAGYTGCTTCTTACCCAGATAGAAATTCACCAGCTAGAGASACAGTGCTGAGACTGTGCTGAGAAAAATACAGAAGATTAATTCCTCCATTCTGATAAGGTTATCCCTTGAACCACATACTGAAATAAATTTCTTACATTTCTTAGCGTATAGCTGTCTGCATGGGAAGAATAAATACTCCCTTTAGCTAGTGAAATGTTATTTCTTGTTCCTCCAGATTTGTTGCTCATCCATTTTTTTACAGATGAAAAAGTTAATAGGTGTTGCATGTGTGTTGGCATATTGCCCAGGTGTTCTTCTCAAACAAAATACTAAAGCATGAAGRCTAGACAGGTTCATCCCAAGTCCTCAGTAATGCCAAGCTCTGTGTTTGCTCAATAACCACTTCTGACTAATTAGTTGATGCCAATGAAAGAGTTGGAGAACCTTCATGTTCCCTTGGTCAGCATCCATGATGTTTGAGTAAACTTGTGGCTACTCTTGCTTTTCTGCTTTTTTTTTTTTTTCTTTTTTTTTTTTTTTGATGCAAATGAGCAAAACTTATTCATAACAGATAGGTCCTGTGATTTTTTATTTTGCATTCTGATAGAAGTCAATTTCTTTCATTTCTTTCTTCCACTGATTTCTGACAGCCCTGTTTTTCCACAGCAGAATGAGACCAGGTTTTTCTTCTATAAATATGATGGGGGGGGCAAGAAATTTTCTCTACAGACTACAACAGCAACACCCTGCATCCCTTACTCCACATACTGATGTGGTGACAAAAGGATAGTAGTTTTATTAGCTTATTTGTATCACTCAGACMCAGCTTGGCTAGTTGACAGAAGAATGCTGCATACTGAGATGTGCTGTTGAGGGCAGGTTTTTAATGGCATTGCTGAGACAAATCCTTAACCAGGGAGCCYCAGTTGCATAGCTCTCATCATCAGCAAGTTCTGATGAGACTCAGCTTCTCTTGTGTCTGACTGCAGGAAGCAAAGRTACAAGCAGGTGTCACAGCAAAGTGTGACAACGTCCACAGAGTGTTTCAAATTCTACCATGGGTGAACCAGTGCCAGAGAGAAGCCATAGGACCTTGCAGCCATTATGGGAGGAAGAACCCATTTTGGGGAGGAGTTATAGTGAAATTTGTGCAGAGATACTTTCTGGCCCAGAAGTGCCCACTAAGCATTGCAGACWGGAGTAAACAAGTTGCGTTACAGGCAGGTTTGCATACAGACGCTTGCTCTTCAAACTGGTTAAGCAGCAGYGTGATTTTCTCATGCTTAATAAAAAATTAGCTTCATTCCCATACCAGGAGACATGTGGTTAGACATGTGTTTCCCACTACATGACAGTAGTAGGAGGCTTAGGTCTGGCCTGCAGAACATCAGCATTACTCTAGTGCTTTTTATTCAGAATTGATGCCTTGGGTAAACTGTGATCCACAAGAAACTTTGAGGGCCAATGTGGTTTTGTAGTCCAAACTGTCTGATCTGGGACATTGTTGTTAGAAGTAAGGGCAAATCTCTATTCTACTCATAAATGGTTGCTTTTTAGCATCTTGTTGTTATAATGACTCTTATATAGACATTTATATAGGGCATGCTGTGGACAACATTCTACTTTGGTTTCCCTGTTTTATTTTTAACTTTTCAGTTTTTCATGGCAATGTCAGAGTCATCTGAACAGCATGTTGACAGAGAACCACAGAAAGGAGCTAACAGAGGTAAAATCTAAGGAAGAAAAATGCAAAAAAAGTGATAAATAGCTAAAAATTATGCCTGGTTACTTGGCTTCTAGTGGCCAGAAGAGTATAGGGTGAGTGATCTGCCTGAATGACAAAGTGCTCCTCTATGCCTACATGTCATTTCCTCCTCCAGTCACAAGCAAGGGATATCCAGCAGACACTCTCACTACCCTTCTGCATGCTGGAGAGAAGGAGAAGACTGAAACTATGAAAATCTCCACCGAGCTCCTATAGGGAAGGTAGGAACACCTCCAGTGCGGCTGGTTAGGCTTACAGATGAGTCCAGAAAGCACATTTTATGCTACAGAGAAATGCCAAAATCTTTTCTCTCTACTCCTCCACACAACATAAATATAATGTCCAAATCAAGGAACTAAGTTATGCTGTTTCCAAAACTCAGGTTCACAAAAAGCTTCAGATGGGCAGGGCACTTCCTTGTGCTTTGTGGCCATAACATCTGTGCCTCAGCCCTTCTCATGCAGACAACCGTACATCTCAGAGCAGCAAAAAATGTGGCTGTTCAGCTGGGAAGATTTCCTGTGCCCCAAATAACCCATGCACTTCTGTGTTAATTGCTTTAAAGCAACAAAAATGTCCACCAACTTCTGTTGCATTAGACCAACAATTTCAACAGGTTTTCATTAAAAGATGCACAGATTTGGGATAAAACAGTGTCTGCAAAGGAGTTTTTTCCAGTACGTCCTAACTTCAGGATTTAGGGAGTCACATGATAGAGCTGTCCTCACTGATCCTGKGGGGAAACACCACTGTCTGGTCTTTCCACTCAGTTTGAAATCTCTTCAGCCTTTTCCTAGTTGCCTGGGGTTGATGCATTTGTTTAAACAACACTTTGGTGCTTTGCAAAAACRCAAAATAATAAATCCAGTCTTAGTGCATTATATATGACTGAGTATATGGTCTGGTATCACATGAGCAGAATGAGAAATACAGATATTCTCCACTTTCTCAGCTGGATGAGGTTTCGGGAAGCAGGAAATTTGTGTTGTGGGCTTCTGCTTCTCTCACAGCTGAACTGAATGCAGACTTTGAAGTCTCAAAATAACCTCAAAAATTCAAAGTTAATATATTTAGAATGTTGTGATGTGACACTCTCTGTAGCTACAGGTAGTATGAAAAGGAGGGTTCGATATTCAGTCAGTAGTCTTGTAGCTATAGCTGATATGGTAAATCCAGATTTTTTAGCTCAGAAGGAGGAACTTAAAATGGGACCATAGTTAAAAAGCTTACTCATTGTATTTCCCTTTTAGTGCATCCTGATGTTTTTGCTGAATCCATTTATTCAACACAAACCATATTACAAGTATCCTTGACAACTAATAGCTTAAAAATAATCTGACCTTTTTAGTATGAAGAGCTTTAAAAACAATTTCCTGACCAAACTAAGTCCTGATTTGATCCACATCACCTTATTTCATTACAAATTACTCTTCACATAGCCATGCTTTCTAAAAAGCTTCCAGCTTTTTACATTGAGAGCTTGTGTTCTGTCTTCGCAGCATTGATAAGTTAATACAAAACAGTATTTGTCCAAGGAATTTCATCYGACATGGGATAAGCTCCAAGAAAGCTTATCAGACATGAATGTCTCTCTTTTAACCACCAAATAGAGTGAAATTTTGCCTCCCACAATTTGTTTAGGTCTTCTCCCCAGCCTATAGGTTGGTTCATACTTCATATGAGGCAAGTAGACCATGCAAGAATGATACTGCATTTTTCAGATGCAGGAGGGTACAGGAAGGAGAAGGTGATGCCCCCCAGATTCCTGCAAACACCTTCTGGGCAGCACATGGAATCTAGCCCCGAATGCCCAGCTGCACATATGACTGAACTGCATATTCAGATAATGCTAAAAAATGAAGGTATCGCCAGATTTGTGTGCACATTTCCAGAGCTTTGTTGAAAGATCTGGTTCTTCAGCACATT
>CADDXX010000080.1:1137132-1200246 GCA_902810485.1 Alauda arvensis
AAAAAAAAAAAAAAAACAAAAACACCAGCTCCATTACATGCATATCCAAAATGGATCAGTTGGTATGAAAGGGTTACAGGAGCCTGAACTCAGGAAGACCTTCAAATTCTTTTCCATCAGCCAGGACTGCATGGAATGCAGTGCTTGCCRGTGCATGGTACATTGGGTACGGTGCTAGTATTTTCTTACCTCTGGGAATTTCTTCTTTTGCAAATATGCTGTCATWGCAGGATCAAAATACTTTGCATAACCTTCATTGAGACTGTATACCTTCCCCTTCTTCTTGATTTTAACATCTCTGTCCACCAAAATAAATTCACCAAGACCCTGCAGGACAGGATAAATTAGGTATTAGMAGGCAGCAGAAAATTTTGTTGACTTTCTGCAACAGTTGTCACACTGGACATGGCAGAAATGCAAACACAGCTTGATCCTTTCATCACCAGTGTGGTGTACARCCTCACWATATTTCAAAAAGAGCAGAAAGYAGAGAATTTGCATTAAATTAATGAAAACTTGTCACGTTGATATTATAAACAAAACCTAATAGGAACAGAGTAGCAAAAGAACACTAATCAGCCCTGAAAGCAGATGGATCAAGAATCTCTGCCCTCAAACCTTTGCATGAGGGTGCAAATGAAGAAATTACACTGCCTTCTGATTTTTGAATGCTTCTTGCCTATCTTGTCTAAATATCTTAAAGTGAATGTGGTCATCTACACYCATGTGTTGCTGTCTGCAGTTTGATTTCAACTTCTACCTTCTCTTTCTCTGTCTCAAGCAGAGCCATTCATCTCCCAGTTCTTTTCACTTGGAATGAGACTATTTACAATGGTTACAGGAAGTTTTGGTAATAATTCATCCTTTTATTAAAAAAAACCCAAAAAACCACAAAACCAGAAAAAAAACCACTGTTATTCCCCACATCTAATTCTGGTTTTACAAATGAATTATCTTTCTTCATGCCCACAGTAAAACTCATTGTGTTCCTGGGGACTGAAGAGTGGCATGTGTTCAGTTGTACAGCTGTTACTGTGCTTTTGCAAGTTTTTGGGCATGCACCTTAGGTGACGGCCATAAAACTGCACTCAGGAAATGAAACATTACCTGGCTTGAGCTATCAAAAAAATGGTCCTTGCCTCAGGCTAAACAGTGAACATGCTGATGTTCTTATTCAGACAGAAAAATAAAGAATAAAATAAACACAGATTCCTTTAMGTAAAGACAAAAACACCATAGAAAWKAAATTTTCTTAAGTGTTGGTTTGAATGAAGARGGTTTCAAACACTTAATTGAGAATTTAACTTCATATCACTTCTACCAAGTAGGAAAAAACCGAGCAGGTATTGCAACCAACACACTCATATATTATTAAATGCTCTTGTAAAATTAAAAAATTCTCTTGTAAAGAGAAGGCGGGATGCTCCAGGACATGAAAAAGAAGACAGATAGAAATAAAGTCGATAGATTACAGAGACAAGGATTTAAAAAAACCAAGTAAAACCGAGCACAGAGAGCTCTAAAAGACAGAGGCAATGTGATTAACACCAGGACTGTACCGGATCGAGCATGAAGCAGTCCACTCCCTGCCCGGTGGAGAGGGCAACCAGCGTGGCACTGCCGTACAGGGCATAGCCTGCAGCWACGATGTTGCGTCCGGGCTGCAAAGCATCTTTTTCAGAGGGCTCATCATCTGTTTCCTGAGGAAAAATTACCATTGAACCAGAGGTTAAAATCTGWTGATGAACAATAAAAACAACATTTCAGCAATAATGTGCGACAGATTTCCTTTTTTTTTTCTATGTAGCCTTTGAAACAACAAAAACAGAGATTTTTCCCCGCCCCCCACTCAGGGAAAGTTTGGTATAGGCACATGTACAWGCTGGGGCAGGATGCTGAGAGTTTGTTGTTTTATATATGCCATGCAGTCATTATGATATGTGCCACAAAGCTGATCCCTTAGCATTACAGCCCCAGCTATTAACTGAGGATCATCAGAAATCTGAGATGGAGYAGAGATACTAACTTTCTGTAAATGTAACACAAGCTATCATACTGACACCCCTCAGAGGGATTAACTGAGAGAYAAAKGCTKTAATTAACATTACAGAAAAAATTGCTTCCATTGTAYAGAATAAAAGGTGCATYGYGGTGCCAAAAGGTACAAAACTATRYGGTACAATATGGTACAACATGTTTGTGCAYTGGTCTCTGCTAATGAAGGGATGCRTAACTGAAGGGATACAAATGTTCATCTATTATATACAAATGTTCATCATATTATATACAGAATAAAAAATGCATTTGGTTATGCAAAGTGTGCCTGTGTGTAGSCACTCATCTATAACTCCACACAGAACATTCAGGTGGCATTTTACTTCATGCTTTTTGTCAATTTCTGACACTCATATTTCCATGTGGCACTTTGGTTATCATGGAACAACAGCATCCCAAGCAGACATGGTGCAAGCATTACCCTCTAGCTCTAGGGGCGTGCCTCAGCCATGGCTTACACGGGTTTGTCTGGTGGGGCAGGTAAGGAGGACAGCCAGCAGCACTTAGGAAGGCTGGTCCCAGCCTTCTTCATCTCCTGCTACTACAAAATGGGTAGGGATTGCTTGATAGCAATGCTTACWTTAAAGTTCATCAGTTGTGGTGGTCTTGGATGTTTTGGTGGTGGTCCATGGGGAATTGTAATGAAACATCCCCCTTCCTTCAGGCCTGGTATTTCATTGTTCCAAACTCAGGCAGTTTCTCCATGATTGCACAGGCTTATTTAGATTAGCAGCTAAATAGAAACAGGAGGTCTAGCCCTGAATATCTGGTTAAAAAATTAAAATCCATGAAGACTATCTTGCATAGAAAATAAAATATTTGCCCATAAAGGTCCTAGCAAGGTTGTCATTTTATGCCAACACCTTAAGGAAACCTGAGATGTGGGACAAAACGACACCTTTCTTGGTACATGAAGACAATAATTTCATATCACATTTTTCAGATGAAAAACTTTGTTACTTAAGTTACCTCACTTACAGTTTTTAACTGTATTTTGCCCAAATTTTTTTATTACTACTTCTCCAAGTCCTTCTGTGGAAATAAAAAGTCCAGTTGACAGCTCTTCATGGGAGTTGAAATATAGCATTAACAAATACATGTGGTGCTCAATCCCTTGAAACTACGTCAAACTGGTTATTCTGAGAGGTTATAAAGCAGATAATGAAGGAAGACTAGTTTAAACTTTTGTTTGCATATTTCAGAGCAGCTTCCAAGATTGACTAATARTAACTAATACTTTGTGAAACAATCCTTACAGTACCAACTATTATGGCCTAGGTAGCATCATGTCTTTCAAAAGTATACTCCTATGGTACACATATCTCACCATTAAAAGCAATGATTGTCTATAGCAGACTAATTATTTGCAGCATCAAATGCAGAATTAGAAGATTTATTTCAAACATGCATTTAGACAGTTAGTTTCAAACCTGTTATGGTTGTCATAGCTTTTTGTATGCTCTTCTCATTAAAGAAAAGRTAATTTTGTATAAATAGAGCAAAGTGGTTTGTTTTCTAGAATACAGTGTATATACAATGCATTTAACTTTGGGTTAATATATTATATTGTTTTTTTTTTCTGAGATGAGCTTTCCAGTCCCATTTCTTAAATGCATTTTCTATGTTAATATGGCTATATTAACTATATATTTTGAGAAACTATATATTTTGACTATTCTGAAAAAAACAGAGGAACTCCTCCCTCAAGGTATAGGCAGTTGGGATGAATTTACTTGTTTTTTCATCCTTATTCACAACTGTGTTTCCAAGGGGTAGCTTCCAAGAAGAAAAAGGAAAGGTTTGAAACAAACATTTTGCAGAACTCATTAGAATGTGAAAAAGCTACAATCAGCTGACACTTCAGTGTTAGGACTGCAGTAGTTTTGTCCTGCCAARCACCATGTACTGTTAAACAAACCAGGGAATTAAGCTGGACAGTACACTCTGACAACTGCTATTTTTCCTTCTTTCTGGTGCACAGATGGATTTCCTGTCCATTATATTTTGACTATGATGGTGGTAGTGAAATGCCTTTAGAGGTCTTCATGCAAAGCAATAAAACAGACAAATAGATTGCAAATAATGGGTTATAGTGACCCTTTCATTATAACTCATAATTGATGTGAGGCTGATGAAACAAAGGCTGTAGAGTTTGGCTATAGGGGTACCCTCAGGTGATATCTGAGTTTGAATTTTTTTGTGTTTGTGATTTGCCTAACATCACATGAGGGAATTCTCATCMGCTCTGGGAGCAGCACTAAATTACTTGATTTCCAGGTCTCCATTCATATCATGTGTTTCATGAGTAGCCTTTGTGTTTATACTGAATTCTTACACCTTCTCACACGAAGGGGAGGACACTGTCCTCATGACAATGAAGGGTAGCAAATGGAATACATCAGAGGCATTGGGCAAAGTTACAAACCAAAACTAGACTGAAACAAAGAAAGAGAGTTTTGCAGCATATTTGTGCAGTATGAATCAAGGATTGTCRATTCAGCTCAGTGGCATGAAAGCCTGGGAAGAACTCAAGCAAAAAGTATTTATTGTCACCACATCCTGACACTTTGGCAACTGAACACCCCTCAGTGGCAGCAGCTGTTGTGGTCCAATTCCCTRCTGATTCTGCAACGCTCCTCCCTCAGCTCCACTCTTCTGGTGTTTCTGATTTTCAACAGCACCAACCTGGTCTCAGAAAGCAAAGACCAGGTGGAAGATTAAATAAAGATGAGATAGTATTTATTTTCTCATGGGTTTTTCTGAGAAACTGATAGAGTGCTCTTCTGACATGAGGAAATGGTGCCTCCCGGTGTGGTGGAGGCTCTGGATTGGGAGCAATAAGACAATGGTTTTCAGCATTGAAATGCATTRTCCAAGTCTGGCCTTTCTGTAGGAGTGCTTACTATCTGTTCTGGTTCTTTTTCTAAAATGAGCCAAATGTTTCTGCTTTGGAGAGTGTGCCTTTGGAAATGAAGTTAAGGTGAGACATGGTGAGAAAATCAGTCAAGAGCTCATCTGAGAACTGATAGGTGCTAAAGTTCATCCTTTGGAATCACAATGTTTCTACGTTTTCAAAAATGTTATTCATGWACCTTAAATKGCCTAAAATTATGTTCTCTTTCTTAAGTGATACTTATCCTCTGGAATAAACATCTCACTTTTATTCTTTCACACTACCCTTTAGTAACAATCAATAAAACCCTTCTTATTTAATAATTTCAAAGGAAAATTCAGCTATTGTCTACTGCAAATATTGGGAGCTGCTATTGTCATTTAGGGTATCTTTGGAGAGATAACTGAAAAGGGTGGAGGTCCCTCTGCTTAAGATAAGACCACATTTGATAGATTTCATCAACACAGGTAAACTCTYTTCCCTGCAAAAAGCAAAATACTGCATGGTACTGGAGGTAGTCCCAGCAATGCTGTTTCCAAAATCATACCCAGGCACCATCTCAGTGTTGTCTGGCCTGCACAGCGTCTGTGGTGTGGGTTTGCACTAACTATTAACAGTGTGGACAGCCAAATTCCACGACTTGGCTTGTGCCATAACCCTCGAGATTGTGCAACACTATTTGATTAACTAGTAGATGCATATTCTCAACAGTGATGACCATGATATTACAAGGAATGCAAAAAGCAAGGACTAGCCAGCTGAAAATTATGATATATAAAAGGTGAGCGACTTAAAAAATATATCTTCATTTGCTTGAAGTGAAGCCTCTGAGTCTGCAAAGATTTCTTTGAAGTCACAAGTACAGTAAATTGTTCTTTCACAATAGCAATGGCTGAGGGTCTCCCACAGTCATATGACCGTGAGCTCAGGCTTTGGAAAAAACACCAACTGCTGGGAGATTAGCAAACAGATCACAAGACTAGGCATGACTACAACTATCAGTGTTTATAGTTGGCTGCAGAGCTGCTGCTCAGTGCAGCCTCACGGGAGCAGAAATGCTGCCAGGGCCCCGATGAATGGAGGTGGTCGCTTCCTTGAGCCCCCTTCGTCCCCATGCTCAGGGACTCCCTCCCCTGGGTGACAGGCACAGCACGGTGACCACGGCACGGTCCTGGCCCCAGCCCCCCGCAGAAGGTGCCCGGCAGGACAAATACTGCGATTCGTCAGCACCTAGCAGCGAGTCAAGCATCACTGAAGGAGATAACCAGCTGCCCTGGGGGCGAGATGGCTGTGCTTAAGTGCCTTTGTGTGTGGAGGAAGGGAGTGCTGCCATCTAACAATTTTGTGGGGCTGGGTGTCCCCTTTCCTGTGAATTCAGGCAGCGTTTTAGCACATGTAAATACCAAGTGCTTGTCCACTCTTTCTAAGGTTCCCTTTTGTCCAGAGACACCCAATGGACCGTGGAAAGAAACTAGACAAGGTGATGAACTCGGGACATTTTGCTTTCACCAAGTGAATCGTGCCATGTGAAATTTGCTCTTCTTACCTTTTTGTAGATRGCAAATATTGTTCCTATTGGTGCCAAGCAGTCTATATTGGATGAACCRTCAAGGGGGTCAAAGCACACCACATACTTGCCCTAAAACAGAAATGGCAAGGGAACCATTTAGTGATGTGTTGTTTAGCACTATTATTTCCTTTTACTTGAAAGCTCCCATGTTTCTRTGTCTGCTTTTAGCCCTGCAAGCGYGCCTGACAGAGCTCGTCAGAGAAGGCTGCACTGCTGACCCAGCTGGCCTTGCAGCACAGCACCGACTCCCCAGGGGAATTTCTTCTGCCAGAGAAATAGGAGAGGACGTGTTCCTGCCCAGACAGCACAAATAGATGATAGAGAGGAGGAGTCCTCTGCTGCTAAGCAGTGCAAGAAATTRTTTAAAAGCAAAATGAGTGACTCACTCTGGAAGCAAGTACCTTCCTCGAATGAGCACGTTTTGTTTTGCTGCTTTTTCTTGAGAATGAAACGATTTCGCTGTTTAGTGAGGTTTGAGGGTAAGAAAGCAGCTTGAAAMAAATCTTGGGGAAAGGGCAGATTGCATCAGTGTGAACAGTAACTCGCTGTAACACGATCCCCTTCTGAGGGAAGCCTGATGAAGCAGTCAGGTGTTTCCTTTGGACATGTAACACAAAACTCAGTTCTGCCAGCCTCTCATCTATTTTAACTTGCTAAATACTAATGTAACCCAAAACCACCGCACCCGTGGTCAGGGAATGTAACAGTGCACTCACACCTGGGATTTTGGATGTGTTAACAAGCWTAAAAATAATTATTCTCCCCCCTTCACAAAACTGTAATAACGATTTTACTCTCCACATCTCTTTTAGCTGTTGAAATCATGCCACCCACTACAGTTATTAATCAAAACAACCCAGAAACGGTGCAAATTTTCCGGATTCCCCCGGGAAGGGTTGGGTTTAGGGGCCAGCGCCAGGTTTCATACTTGAAGCAAGAGTGCCACCTGSTGCTGCCTGAGCCGACACCCCCCCGACCGCCGGAGCTGCACAGACCCGCTTGTCTTTCGGGGTGATGATGGCCTCCTTGTTCTCCTCTGTGACCAGGACRCAGGTGCTGTAGGAGGACTGGAGCATGTTAATCACCAGGGAGTTGGACAATACATCCAGCTTCTTCACCTCATCACCCGTCACATTCACAGTGCCAGCTATACCAAACCTGCAGAACAGTAAAAATGTCAAGAAACATSTGGGAGGCCAACAWTGCAGGTTTTTAGGAAAAAAACCYCAACAAATCAAGGTAGTTCCTTCCTCCTATCTTCCTACACCTTTGGATAATCTTTGGATGAAACAGCTAAGGTGCATTATAAGACTGTTGCTGCTGCTAGGAAATAAAAGCATGCATTTTGAGGCCTTACCTGGGTCCTTTTGCTCCTGTGTGGATGTTCTCCAGGCCAGAAGCGGAGCCTACAGCCCCCAGCAGAGCCTACAGCTTCCCCAGCAGCCCCATGAAGCAGCTGGCTGCAGTTTTGAGAAAGCAGAAAGTGCAGTGAGCATCTGCAAGATTTTTCTGCCACTGGCTGCTCAGAGCTCCATGATGGTCCCTTTAACCCACATTCACTCAGTCCCCTGCCACCCCAAATCAGGACTTTAAAGATATCCCCATATATAARTTGCCCATGGGAATTTGCCATATGGAACTGTATCTCAGGATCAAGGTCTGTTTTACTCGGTGATCCTCAGCTGAGTGAGGATGATGTTTCTTTTCCCTATCCTGATTTTAGCAATATGCTAATGACATATATTGTAGCATATATGTTTCTGAGACTTGAAGCTCCATGTTCTGGGCATCTTAGAAATTAAAAAACCATACAGGGAAAAGAGACAGCTTTTTTATTCATTAAGAGAAATTAAAAGCGGGGGGGAGGGGCAGGGGCAGGTAGGGGAAAGAGAGGAGAAGAAAGAAGCAAGTAATTATTCCCTAGGATGATGTTGGTCAGTGGCAGGCCTGAGCTGGGAGTRGAGTAAGTCTTTTATCTTACTCAAAGCTCAAAGCTGCCTGTGCTTTTCAGAAGTACTGAGTGTTTGGGAAATTTTATTTTTGAGTACCAAGTTTAAGATTTTGAAAAGGACCATGATTTTCAGGGAGTGGYAAGTACCTACTCTCCAGTTAGTGTGTTTTCAGGCACAATCACAGCTCAGGTCTATGACCTGGGAAAAGTTCTCCTCCACTTTTGAATTGAAAATTTGTCAAAAATTCATGCTTAGTGTTTTAACATTAAAGAAGACACAGTCTCTTATTTGAAGGGGCAAGAAAAGTCAGAGCTCTTTCACTGCACAAATGCAGATGGATGTAAGCCATTTTCACAGTGGTTGAAAGTTAGTCTTTCCCTTGTAGGAAAGGGAATTCCTACAATTTCATGGTTAGTTTCAGTAATTTGAATGGTGCAAGTTACTSATTTGTATGTTTGGATACTTTAGGTATTTCTGAGGCAACATCTGAAGCTTTTTGTTTGTAAAAAGAAGCATTTGCTCTTTAATGTAATGGATGGTTTGGGGGTTTTTTGAAGGGGAAGAAGGATTAGTAGTAGTAATACCAGTAGTAGTAGTAGTAGCAGCAGCAGCAGCAACAGCAGCAGTAGTTGTAGTAGTAGTAGTAGTAGTAGTAGTAGTAGTAGTAGTTATTCCACCTCTAGCCTATCAATGAGTTTCTCTGCTGTTACAAACTATTTCAAGATTGCCTATACGAAGATGAAAATTACATAAGAACAACTATTCCTTTAAGTCAAGGCGGCAAAATAGCTCAGTTTCACCCAGTAAGGACAGAGACAAAGCATAGTTCAAGAGTAAGGGCATAAGAGTGGTTCACTTTGAGTATGTCTCATGTCCTCTTTAGGCACTATGGTCCTATAAAGTGAGGGCAATAGTTCTCAGACATTGAATTCATGACTTGCCAYGATGATTGAGGACTTGGACCAAATAATCAACAGAAGCACCCCCAAACCCTAGTGTCATACATTTTGGTGTTTCCATAGTAGGAAAAAAAMCCCTAGCCCCTGAACAAATTATAATGTTGACTTTCTTTCACAAATGTATTCCTGGTCTCTTTCATGCAGACAGGGGTAAACACATACAAATGCATGCTCAGAAAAACATCTTTCAATACATATCAAGAACTTTCTATTTTAAACACACAGTTTTATTAGGGCATTCCATACGTCTGAACTCCTTAGGATAGATCACAATTAAAAGACTTAAACTGATGTCTATTGCACTTGGCCGTGGGGAACAGCTCAGTGCATTCCAGGTTTGGCTAAGGCCATTTTATATTCCATCTGTGAAAGCAYTAGATGCCAAATTGTCACGTTTGTTTTTCCTACAGGGCCTTTTGAGACACTCTGCCTGTAACCCTGCATGTGGGGTACYGCTTGAGGAAAGAAAGAGAAATGCACCCAGGTATAGCAGTGCATGGAGTTCCTCTCAGGGCTGTTGCTTTAGAGCACTGCTTATACAGGAGACAGGCAGAAAATCAGCTTCCCAAGCCCTGATTTGCACAGCTCAGCAGAGGGCTTGGATGTTAGCAGAAAATATCACAGTGAGATATTCTGCATTAAAAATACCGTGGTGTGATTTTCAGCAGATTCACAGGAGATTTAAAAATAGATCGGTATCAACAAGTACAAGAGATAACAAGGTGAGCAGTGCTTTGAAGTTCTGTTCTCACTTACATTTTTAGAGTAAAATATTACAGAAYAGCAGTTAGTTTAAATGCCTATCTTGCACCCAGTATTAAAAAAGCTCCAGAAAGAGAGCTCTCCTTCTTCCCACTCTTGATAACCCAGGCTCTGACCRTAGTCAGCTTTAAAAAGACACTTCCAAGGTATTTATGCACCCCTGCCCACCCCCCGCCCCCGGCCTCGCCATGCAGGTAGCTGCCTCTTTGCCTCCTCTTCCTCGCCAGYGCAAGGTCGGACTCACATGTGGGCAAGGCCTGCCTTCCTGACAGCGGCGGAAATGGCCTTTATGGCAGTCAGCATGGAGTTGAGCAGCTGCGTCAGCTCCCCCGTGGCCCCCTTCACACGGCGTCCCCTCTCCATGACGAACCGTGTGAGTGTCAGCATGTCTGTTTCGAAGGGGCTTTTGTCCGTCATCTTTGCTGGGCACCAGAGCTCCTGCCTGCTCGGCTGGACAAGATGCTCTCTTGCKGTGTGGAGATCCCAGGCAGCTGTTTTATTCTGAGGCCAAGTCGTGTTTGGCTGTGTTGCAGGTCAGAATTTAATAAGCTGTTTCTGGGACCATGTGATTGAGTGCTCAGAATAACTGCACCCCAGGCTGGCTCCATGGCTCCTGGAGCCTGGGACGGGACTACACCTGAGCAACTACTGCTTGGTGGTCCCCCCACACACTGAAATTAGCTCTGTGCAGATCTAGTTACATATTCTCACTGTACATCAGACTGATTATAATACAAAATTCTCACTGGCTGTGTTCTTGGAAATGGCTTTCCTCTAGATCCTGCTCAGCAATGGGCTCAGCACAGCCAAGGCTATGCTTACAAGGCACCAGGCACCAGTAACCACATGTGCCGCAGTGTTCCACAACACTGTGACTCCAGACAGTGAAGTTCTCTTCCCACAAGCCCAGTTTTTTCACTCTCCGCCCTGAAGGAGGGTTTTGAAAGGGTGCATCTAGACATACATTTGTTGAAGTGCTTTATGTTGCTAGCTGGTCTACTGCAGTTCCATTTTAATGATTTAATTCCTGGTCTGGGTTGTTTGTAATACTTGGGGCTTGAACACATAAGAAGTATTGGTTAGCTGTGGCTTGACTAGTTACAAAGTAATTATGTCCTCAAAAATTTTAAAATAAGGCTTCTCTGATTTAACCATGTCAATGGCATAACTCACAAAATGAAATTCTAGGTTGGCTTTCATATTGTAGTGCACCATGTAAATATAAGTATGTCCAAATTTGCAATTATGCTGGCAGTAATTCTTTACAAGCAATATCCTTGGAGCACATGATRCCAATGTGAAGGTAGACAGAAACTCTCCAAGTAATGCATTGGATTGTGCAGTAGATACATGCTATATGGAACACTGGAGTTATGCATTTTAATTRCAGCACTGTCTTCTCAACTCTGACCAGGCAATAAGAGGAATTATATGCTATTATTTGCTGTAGCTTTCACTTTACTTACTAGTAGCACTCTTATTTTGAAGTAGAAGATACGGAAAGCCCACCAGCAAAACAAGAAAATCTGGAGTAACAGAAGAAAAGTTTTGCTAAGTTTCATTGGTTTTCCTTTAATGCAAATTACTGCACTAAAATCTTGCCAAGAAGACAGGAATAAATTTCAGTAACCAAACATATACCTAATGTGTTTTTGTTAACTGCAGATGAAGTCAAAAAGTTTTGATTTCCCTTGGCATTCCTTTTTTAATCTTCAGCATTTTTTCAGACTTTCCTAGAAGAGTCTCTTCATCTATGAAAAATACATTACTTGTACAGTTTTAAAGGGATTTGAATGCTAAGGTTTTCTACTTTGAAATCAGCTGCAAAAAAAAAAAAAAAAAGGTTTCAGAGATTGACAGCACTAGGCACAAGTAGAAAGACAGAGAGTTCAGYGCTGCTTCCATCCCATGTGCTTAGCTTTGGGGATGTTTTTCCAGTCCTGTTCCAAGGTGGAGAAAGGACTGGTGAGCAGAGTTGCTCAGATGGAGCAACAGGCAGATTTTATACCACATCCATATATAAAGCAATAGTTGAAGAAGAAAGAAATCTTGAAGATTTCTCTTTTCTACTACAGTGATATAGTTAAATGTACAGGATACTGTTCACATCACAAGACAAATGTTACACAGCATGTTCTGCCTGGTTAGGAGACTTCCTTCTTTTAAACAGGCTTTGTAGAAAAAACCAAAAATGATGTATTTTTGGTTTTTTCTACAGGATAGCACATGGTAGGATCAATAAAAGAAGGGGACAGGTTTTACGTTATACATGCAAAAATATCTGCTGGCTTAAAGTACAATGATTACATTCCGCRCATTATTTCATCATCATGGCAGCTGCCAGCCTGACCCATAAATGCTTTTAGTGCAAAATCTTTCTGCTAYGTAGCTGGAATACTATAAGCATACCAAATCAAATCAATAAATAAGAAATGGGGTGGGGGTTGGCCWATGACTTTCTTGTCAAAACATCACATGCAGATCTTCTGTTGATTCCAAGTGATCTTTTACACTGGACAAAAAGACAAAGTTCAAATCTAACAGAAAGTTTGTTTTGGAGTTAGTGGTTCAAAGAGTGTTTTCAGAGCTAATAAGTCCACTATTTGCTTTTTTTTTTTTTTTTTTTTTTTCTTTTTGGCATCTGCAAATGTGCTTTATGGGTATTGGATTATTTTAGTGCATATAGAGCCCAATGCTTTGAGCTTCTCAAATAACAGTCCTTCAATAAGAAATTAACTTACACTATTATGTAAAGAACACAGACTTCAACCAATCTGTCCATAAATATTGCAGTCAACAGTATAGCAAAAAGAGAAGTAAAATTTGGATAGATAAAGGCACACAGTTGGATTGCATGAAAGCTTCATCCTGTTTTGATAAATACTGTGATCCCAGTATTTATCAAAACAAAATAACCCAAATGATTATTACAGAATGATTAGGTTATATAAATAGTTACCATTTTGAGGAGGTGGTGAGAAATTAGACTGTGTAAAAAAATGTGTGATGATTGTCTATAAGCCTGAGAACTTCTCAGTACAAGGGATTGGAATAGCATAGGAAGGTTAAAAATATAAACACCTAAATTTGACAGATCTGGCAGATTTGCCCTCTATTTTAAAGAGCTCTYGGGGATTATTTACACTTGCAGTGGTGTATGGGGCAGTCCTGAGCCTTAAAGGTGACACCTTTTCTAACTGATATAAAAAGTTAGTTGCMTGGATGGCTCCAGCTGAAACTGGAGCCAGTGACCTTTCACCAAAGGCAGCCTCTGAGGAGGGCAGTGGGTAAAACTGCCACAGGGGCTGACAGCAGACACTGTGACAAACCCACTTTCCTGCTCTGCACTGACAGGCAGGGACAGCTCTGGAAAGGGGGATATGGAAGGAGATTGCTAAGTACTTCTCCCCACTGGTGGCTAGCCAGGGATGTTGTTCAAATGTGGGCTTACACATTACTGATTAGAAGATAAACCAAGCTCACAATGGGTAAAATGCTAAGTACAAAGTGTCAGCCTACAGCCAAAATGAAACACTGAGAACTGACCTAGCAAACATGGACAGTATTGACTTTCCCCCTATAACCTTTACATGCTGTCAAGTATGGTGTATTAAAAATAGATATATGCAATCCAGGATTCCTGTAAAGTTTGACCGCAGATACAGACAAGGAATTATGGTAACTAGGCAAAAATTGCTGCTGTGGATTCTGTCTGCCAAATCATGCGAACAGATCACTGAGGCACTGTAGTCCAAATTGACTACTGCCAGAACTTTCAGTCTTTTAAGGGTTCAGGTCCCTGAAAGTTGTCTCCACTAGCAAAGGCTCATCAGAATTAACATTTTCAGCAGAAACTAGGCCATTCAGCCCCTGACAGAAATGTCTTGCCCCCCATCAGTTTGGAGAACAGATGCATGTAAACAACTGCCTAAGGTTTGCCAGTATGCCTCCATATGCCCCAGCATGACCTGTCAGAATGAGGGTCCTCAGGTTCTTATCTGTCTGAGCCCTCGCAGAGCATGCTCTTGCAACCTGGATTTCAGTTTCCCCACACTTCTCTCTGGTTTTACAAGAAGAACCATGGCCAGTCAGCCTATCTGCATTGATACATGCAAAGCCCTCAGGCAGGCAGGTTTATAGCTCATGGCACCCCTAGACAGGAACTCCCAGACCATGAATTGAGTCAATGTTTAGTGGCAGTCTATCCACAGCAACATCCATGTGATCCTTACTTTGAATTTGGTGAAGGTAAATGAGCAGTGAGATACATCAGAGATTTGCTGATTTTAATTGATTCAAAAACTGTATCCATATAGTGGTGGACATTTCATCTAACTCCCAAGCCCTAGCGTTCTCTTCCCAGCAGCATGCTCTGAATGAGCACAGTAAATGTCAGTGTGCTTTGCGGGGATCTTCGCACCTCCCTCCTGCTTGCACAGCAGAATCCYTTTCCACAGTAATCCCCAATCCCAAAATAACACAAAGAACATCTGGCAGAGGTTGCTAGCAATATGCCAGTTCCTGCTTTCATCAAGTAAGCAGGTTAACTTTTGGCACAGATAGCCAGCTCATCGCAGTAGAATCTGTGTATGTACAAGCTGTTGACACATATTCTTTATCTCATTAAAACCCCTCCACACTAACATGTCGTTTCCCATCCATTCCATGCATCTGGTAAGAGTGGCAACCAGGAATATTCACATGTRTCAGAATTAACACACACTAATGTCCATGTTTCATAGACATTAATTCTCCATCAGAGTAAACCCAGACCGAAGTACAGTGAGCAACTTCTGGGGTGTACACACTGGTCTAGGACAGGTCACTCACTGTAAGAGGCTGCTGAGTCTTCTTCCCAAGACTTTTAAAAGAGGACAGAGTCAGCTGTACTGCAGATAGTCTGTACCTTGTCTGAGAAAGCTGATTGYCTCCTCCCTAGCTATTGAATGCAACACAGTGTTTCCTTGCAGCACCTGTGGTTCATCTGTAACCAAAAATGATAAATGAAAACAAAAACATACTTCTCCATTGCTTTAATTTTTAATGTTTCCTTTAATGCAATATTTTCATRCCTTTCATTGCACAATGCACTTGCACAAGATTTCACTTTAAAAAAAATCTTATGAAAATATGGCTTATTTGCTTTTTTGCTACAGAAGTCAGACAGCTCAATCTCACAGTACTGCAGTGCATTCTTTGGTTCAGCTGTAAGACATTTTATCCCCTGTGCACAGTGAATCCAGCAAGCTTCCTTTACTTAGCTGAATGCTTCTTGACTATCTCAAGGTACTCCTTCACATCATCAGGAGATCCCAAGACAATAGGCACTCTTTGGTGGATATCCTCAGGCACTATATCTAATACTGCTTGATGACCAGTTGTTGCTATTCCCCCAGCCTTCTCAATAACAAAAGCCATWGGATTGCATTCATAGAGCAGTCTCAGCTAGAAGACAAAAGTCAAAATGTCAGAAGTCAGGCCAGGCAATGCCAAAAGTCATGAAATATAAATATATTTGGTGTATGATTTTAAACCAATCAATATTCTAAGTACTCTTTATTTCATATAAACATTGACTCAATAATSATTTTGTGTGGATTTTTTTTAAAAAACACAGCAAATGCTGCCCAATCTAAATGCTTTCTCCATAAGCCATGTTTGCTTTGTGATGTTTACAGAGAGATAAAGYTTGTATGGTTAGACAGTACTGTTAACAAGGCAGAMCACATAGGACTGTGTGAAAATAAAGAAAAACATGAGCTCTGAGTGTACCACTAGGTTTCTCTAATGAATAACTGTATCTTATCTGCAACCTGAAGCAATATTTTACAGGGAATTACAAAACAGATCAAAGGTCTTTGCTGAATAAACAGTCCCCTTGTCAGCCTGTAGATGCATGATCTTCCCTGACTGACCATTGTCCTGGCAGATGCAGCCAGGCAAAGTTCCTCCAGATGAACTCATGCTACCACGGACAAAATGCAGATGGTTTTCTCTTTGGCAGAGCTTCTCCCAGCGGGCCAACTACATTTAGGCTTCTCACCAGCCAGCTTGTACCAGAAATCTCAGGGTAATGTGCATTGTTTGCTTTGTAATGTTCTACTTGGCTGGGACCAGCACCACCAGTTTTGGCTGACATGGTGCACCCACCCCCTGGTATGTTCCACAAGCTGGATATGTTTGCAGATGAAGAGAAGTCACTGCACTTGAAACAGGTGAGCAGCAGCCCCAAAACAGGTGTCTGACAACAGGCTGCTGTCACTTGTGACAGTGTGCAAGGGATGGCCATAACACCACCCCCCACCCCCCCAAAAATACAAGCTACCAAGTCCCAAAACACAGGCCCTGTAATGAAAATATGGATCTTGATAGTGCAATGTCTACATAATGCAATATTTCCTACAACTGGGCTTATTCAGGCTTACCTTTCCTTTGGGACTTTTGGAGTTAGCGGGATACAGAAAGATTCCTCCATACACCAGTGTGCGGTGCACGTCTGCCACCATAGATCCTATGTACCGCCCTCCATACGGTGAACTGCCATCCTACAGAGAAACATTCCAATAGAAGTAACTGTARGGCACATCAGGTTAACCTCCCCCACATGCCCTTTTAGCAGTCTTTCACCTCCATATTGTGCTTTACTGATAATACTCAAAGTAGTTTTGGAGAGTATCAGTTTCCTCTTCATTTTCTAAYTAGGAAAATCCAATGGAAAGGACCAACAGAAGACCTCAGCATATATGAGCAGTATTGCTAACAACAGAAGATGTATCCCAGCTCTTCACTGGCTCTACCACTTGGAAAACACTGCATTTCCAACAGCAAAAACTCAAGTGTTAGGAATTGATACTGGGGCTTTGTCTTTTCTAGCAGAAGAAGAATTGAAGAGCAAAAGAAGTGACCTTTCCTACTTCTTCCAACCATTTTTGCCAGCTTCTGCATTTTTTTTGTTAAGAAAAGGTTAATAGTTGACTTCTGATGTTATTTCCTTATTATACTCCCTGGGTACATTTTAATAGCTACACAAACAACACCTTAAGCCTGGAAAGATGAATGATGTGAAACAAAAATCTYCTTTCAAAGCAAGATCAGGATGTCAGGAAGGGACACTAACACTTAACAATAGTAGGTGTTCACATTTCATTGTCAGTGTAATAACTCCAGTGATGAACTGGAGAGCCTTTAATGGGCACTCCTTGGAGCTTTGGGCCTCCTGACACTAGAAGTTGCACAACCACAAAAACTTGAAACTACACCAGATTTTCAAGAGAGAGCAGGTCTAGGACACAGCTCGTGTTACCACTGCMATCTCCACTCTGCTCTCCAACTACTCAGATGTGGGAGTGAGGAAGCAGCAGTACAACACATGTTGATMAAATTTCTTCATCACCAGACAAGATTTCCTCTCTGCTTGATTACCAAATGCCCAGTTTTGCCTCCAGCACCCTTACTCAGGCCCTCAATCGGGGAAAAGATTCAAAAAAAGAAAAATGCAAGAAAGTAAAAAAATGCAAAAGAGGTGCAGTGCATTATTGAAGAATGCTGAAATATCTGATTACATCAACTGCTGGTCTCATTAGTAATCCTACATCAAGTTATATTTTAAATAGACAGGAAAGGAAAACAAGCCCTGACCAGTGCATGAGAGAATGATTGATCGATCATAAAGGTGGAAATGATGAATGTTGTTTCTCATCAGAAAATTTCTCTGAAACAGGATCTTTCACCTCAGGGAATTTCTTCTTTTTGAGATACTCTGTGACAGCAGGATCAAAATATTTAGCATAGCCTTCATTGAGACTGTAGATATTTCCCTTCTTTTTGATTTTCACATCTCTTTCCACCAAAATGAATTCTCCAATTGCCTAAAAATAAGAAAAAGTATTTATTAACATTAATTGTTCACTTATTTGCAAATCAAGGCAAAATCCAAAAACATACACAATTTAATAAAAACTTCCTGCCACCATCAATTTTTTAAATAATTCAGTACCTACAAAAAAGTCTTTACAGTCTACATGCAAGGTATTTTGTTTATCCATAAAATACAGACAGAGCATGAATCCTGGCATCATGCAAGCTTCCTCATACTACCATTCCAAGCACTCCCTATTTTCTATGCCCAAAAAATGCTATTTATAAATTTGTTTATCTCTCCACTCTTTTGCTAGACTTACAACAACGTRAGTTTCAGAACTCTAAGGAGTTTGGAAACTGAGAGTGCTGGCTGGACAAATGCATAAATGTCTTCAAACAGCTGAAGATACTCCAGTTCTTTTTAGCTTGGGCTAACTGGAAGCCTGTGACCAAGGGCTGGTCTGTTCAGTTTCCTCTAAAGTAAATTTCCAAGTTAGTGCTACGAGTAACAAAATGACATGCACATATACTCCAAGTTAAATCTGTCACTTTAATAAAGTAAAAAATACATGCATCTATTTAAGCTGCTACTAAACAGAGRGTACCAAATTATATTTCCTGCAGCCTGATCAGTCATATTTCCTGCAGCTTTTTATAACCTGTCCTGCAGGTTCTAAAAATTTAAGACTGGCAGGTGGCACACCCTGACTGATCACAAAGAAACAGGCACTAAAGGAAACTACTTTCTGCTATGATCAGCATGATTTTTGTTTAAAAWYTCATGGTAAATGCATGCTAGAACATCACATCACACACACACACATTACTTACTCTTTTACACATCATGGTGGGATCTGAAAACACAGAAGGAGGTTAAATATTTAATGCTCCTCTGTTTTACTAAGGTCCTAGCATTAAGGAAAAGACAAGTAAGACTTAAAGGTATTTTGTACTGCAGAAAACTGTTCATTTGAAATATCACATGGTGACATGCTGCGTGTTTGCTCTGCTGACGCAGCTGTCTTCCTGTTGTGGAGTCACACATGGCACTGCTGCATCAGGCAGGCAGAATGCAGGTTATTGACATTATTGCTGGTGGGTTGTAAGTACAAGTGCATTTATACTTCATTCCTTCATGCTACCTTAAAAACTGCTCCTTTGGTGGATTTCCCTAGGGACAAACAGTTCTCACAGATAGTACCTGGTAACCCCTAATACAGAAACAAAGGAACAGAAGATATTCTCACCGGGTCCAGCATGAAACAGTTGACMCCTCCAGCAGAAGTGGCCAGTACCAGCATGGTGGCACTCCCATAGAGTGCATAACCAGCTGCCACCAGATTACGTCCAGGCTGTAAAGCATCTTTCCCAGAAGGCTCATCAGGGGACACCTAGAACAAGAAAGAGTATAGTCAATTTTATTTCATTGCCATTGCTGATACGTGACTGGACTCTGGGACAGTCTTCTGCTCCATATCCATGCATGAGGTGGCACAGATGCTTCCATGATCCCMAACTGAGATTCCTACTGGATGCACTAATACAAATTACATATAGGATACAAACACACTGATTTAGAAATGCTCTTCTAACTAAGCCTAGAAGGAATGCAGGAAGCAGGAAAGGATTAAGGAGATAATAAAGAGCTATGTACCTCCTTGTAGGTGATGAACACAGCTCAGAGGAAATCTCAGAGGCACAGGTGAAGAGAAATAAAACATGACTCACAGAGTTCAAAGCTGATCAAAAGTACTTGGGATTTTTTTGTTTTCTTTTGCTTCATACAAAAATGAAGTTGAAAATAGCTACTTTGGGATATATGACAATATGCAAAAGATGATTAAAATGGACAGTTGGGTGTGTTTTATCTGATTTACTTTTTCCCCCATGTTGTGACCTGTAAGTCTGGTATTTCAGCCTCCTTCAGACAGGGTTTCTGCCTTTCAGAGTGAATTAGATACTTCAAATGCATATGACATGTTTTAACTCTGGGTTCTTTTTTTTTTTTTTTGAAGTCTGTCCTCAGGCCAACAGAACTGTTAGTATAGGGAACGAGAAAAACCCGAAAGCACATTCCCCAAGCAGATGACAGCCACTTGGTATTTTGCCTCAACACAAATATTCATAAAATCTAAGACATGATCTTTTCCAAGGGGTAATTTCATTAAATGGCTAATTAAACATCAGCTAGGCTTCCATGTACACATAGGTTTTCCTTCTTCTAAGAGACTAATTCAAATCCTGACTAATTCAAATTCAAATCCATGTGTCTGTGAAATACTACATTTAACTTAAAGCTGACCCTGAGTCTCTTCCACAGACAGGTTTAGTTAGATTTTAATGTCTTCCCATGCAATTTTATTTCACCAAAAGCTGCAAAATAATAGTTTTGCCTATTCTACATGAAAGAATTTTACCTTTCTATAAATTGCAAAGATGGTCCCAATGGAAACAAGACAGTCAATGTTCGACGAACCATCTAGAGGGTCTATGCAGACTATGTATTTACCCTAGAAAATACAAAAAAGGGAACTAGATTARTGACATTATTTATCCACTTCCTCCAAATAAGAACAGTTCAATAGGCAAATTTTTCTCAGAGACTTACAGAGCAATGTAAACTGAAACACCTTTATAGATTGTGAAGGAACTGAATTAAATTGTCAGCAAGCTTTTTGCCCACAATTCATTCTTGATTACAGTTGTGAATTGTGCCAAACCAGAAGCTGAGAAATCTTTAAAGAACATAGATGATTACACAGAAAAAGTGAAGTTTTCTCATATACTTTTTAATATGAGAARAAAAAAAAGGGATAATACTTTTATTGGTTTAATTCCATCTGTGTAATTTAAGTCAATCCTTTCATATCCACAATCTGGGCTAGGCTGCACTTTCTCTTTGGTTACAATATGTCTTTGTGAATAATAAGGAAAAAAACCAAAATGAATATCAGCCCTCTTCAAGTAGAGCTAAAAAGGATATTTTATCTGTACCTACACAGGTATTAAAAAAGCTCCTTAATGGCTGCCAAGCCCAAACTATACATTTTCCTTCATCTGTGCTCTGAAATAGTCAGGTACTACCTTAGCCAGATTGACCTTACCCTGGGTTTTGGGGGGTCAAAAAAGAAGTCTCTGCCTTATTGCTGGATTAAGGAATCCTGTAGATATAGGAAATTGACAGTACAGTGGAGAAAGCTGAATTAACTGTACCTTTTAAATATATTGGTCYCCATAATTTTATTCATAGTTGTCTTAAAATTACTGTGTAACAACAGCATTTGTTGTTTTTCATTTGATTTTATCCTGCATGTCAGAAACTTAAATTTAAGTTCAGCAATGCTCTGCTCTGCAAGTGGGATTTTCTGGTATACATTGATAAAAACACTATATTGGCTCACATTTAGTTTAGGAAAGCATTAATGCACAGACTCCCTCAGGGATCTTTGAGAATACTTGTTCAGCTCTAAGGAAATCCAATGCCTAGAAAATCAATTTTGAAGATTTCTTAACAGGGAGAGACAGAACTGCTTAAACGAAGCAAACCTGATTATACTTTGTAAATTAAATTATATTTTTGCTGTTAATTTTTACTAAATTTTTACTCAGATTTTTACATGATCCGACCAAAATATTAGCTGGAAAATAGGAACTATCCCACAACAAGCGCATGCAAGCTTGTGAATATAAATAATAATAAATGTAAAAAATGCTTTTTTTCATTGTTACTAAGTCTTTCATAGGCTTCATGGAGAATTGAAGACCTYGAGATGTGACCTGCAGAGAACAGCTCCTCCAGTGTCCTACTCAAAAAGTGACATTTCAAAAGGCCTTGACTGACTCAGAGCAGTTCCACATATCAGACAGGATGAATGAAATGTTTTCTCCAGAATAACAAAAAGGTGGGAGACAAAGAAAGTGGGGAGCAACAACACATTAAAAAAAAATAAACCCAAAAAACATTAGTCTGGAGAGCAGAAATGACAGGAAGAACAAATCTTGACTAACATTCTCTCCACCCATCACCTCCACCTTCATTTCCCRGTTTAGGAAAGTATCTGCTTTCTAAAACTTTTAGCTCAGTTTTACTTCTTTAGATGTGGAGCAGTACACCTGTATGGGCTGATCTGAAATCAAGCAGGGAGAACTTTTAAAGTTACTGACCTGTTTTTCACTTTCCACTATCACAGCATCTTTGTTTTCTTCGGACACGATAACACACGTACTGAAGGATGACTTGAGCATGTTAATCACCAGGTCATTGGAAAGAATATCCAGCTTTTTCACTTGATCTCCAGTCACATTGGTAGACCCAGCAATTCCATAGCTAGAGCAATTTCAAGAGAGAGCATTTCATGAGAATGGAGCACTGCATCTTCCAAAGTGTTCTGTTTCTCACGCCTTTAAAACCTCCTGTAAACATACAGCACTTTCAAATGACATCTCAGCTCTCAGCCTGTTTTTTATTTATGGCCCAGTGAATTCTTGCTGAGACATGTTACCATTAGCTGTGTTTGCATATCTAGAAGTCGCTGAGAAATACAAAACAAGAAACTGCTTTTCAGTAGTTTGTAAGCTATAGTCAAACACAGCCAGACGGTGCTGTGAAGGCTGAGTTACAACCATGCTTTTTAATGAGCTCTTAAGAMCTACATATTATTCCTGAACTCTAGGCTCTGCATACCCTAAAAGCTAAGGATTCATTAGAAAATTTTATGTTTTAGAGGTATATGAATATATATTTTAAAAAATATGAATATATATGTGAATCTGACCACACTGGTTGTACTATATCCTTTGTATGTAATATACTCCTGATTAGCAATATGATGTGCAAACTGCAGCAGAGAAAGTCTGCTCAGAGATAAGTCAATCTATTTATGGTTTAATGTTTTCAGATTTGATTATGAGTAGTAAATGTTTCTTTGGGAAAAGAACTGAGAAATACAAATAAGAAACACAAATAAAATGCTTCAAGCTAATCAGAATCAAACCATCTGGCATACGGAAATACCAGGAGACCTTATGATACGTGATTTTGTAAGCACGCAAAGCAGAGAAGAGGGAAGTTTAGCTCTTAGAAAAAAAAAAAACAATAACCAGCTTGGCACACATTCAGATGATTCTTATGTACTTCAGCAACAGTTATTTGATTAGGCTGAACACTGGTATTTTAGGTTTTATGCAATAACACTGAACACACTACATTAGCAATGCATTGCATTTCTTCAGTTTAATGCATGAGACRAAGACCCAACATAACTCTCTGTCTTCCTCCTCTACAGTGACTTGAATTTTTTCTGCAACTGTGGAAGTGCTTTTAGAAAAAAATGTACTCTGAACACTGTGCCTATTGTGTGGAGGCAGAGCAGCAGAACAGCTTCTGCACTTCATCTTTTTGGGGACTCCTGGGAGGGGAAGACAAGGTGTCAGGTGTGGAGCCTGCAGCTGGGAAGGGTCTGCATGTCTTCCACAGCTGTTCTGCACCTCCCCAGCTCAGCAGCACTGAGCATATAGTTGAGTCAGAGGAYGGTCCAGAGAAATGGACTGTAGTGCTCCCTGCTTGCTCACACTCCCTGACAGCAAAGCAAAATCTCACCACTGCTTATAGAATGCAGTTCCACAGCAGGAGATGTACTGTTCAAGGAGACTTATGAGTCCAAAGCCTGCTGCCCCAGCACTGATAGAGTTAAACCCACTGCGCAGGGCATCATAAGGCAAGCCTATGGGCACCAATACCAAACCTGTGGGCAGCTGCCAACAGACACAAATGTAAGACACAAAAGGAATAGGATGTTAAATCAGATTACAGCTAGGAAACCTTGGTCTCTATTATAGGAGGCATATTACAGGGCTAGCACATAACAATTAAAAATTACCACAGTTACGTGCAGTATTGAAGTCAAAATGGAAAAATAGTTCAAATATACCTAAAGTGGAGGAGTTTTGCCTTTTTTCTCGTAATAGTTTCCTCTGCATGGCTTGTAGAGGCAAATTCTTTTCCTCTTTACAACGTTTTGCATTAAGTAATGAAGTGGCCCATGTGTAAAGCCTTGGTCAGGACACAAYTGGGTGGATGAAGAATATGTAAAATACTGAGGAGTATTAGTAACCTACAAGCAGCTTCATCTATTTTACATTCCAAGAGTTCCAGATTCCTTCTGATGCATCTCCAGAACAACATCCSTCTGACTGGCTGACTACAGACACTGCCATTCCTAACCAACACACTTTCTAAAAGCCTTAGGTACCCATGGTTTCACAGAGAAACTCTAGCTGCTATGATGTACTATGCAAAAAGCCACTCTGAATTTGATTCAACACCTSAAAGCATAAAATGGTGCTTTGATATCAAGCAAATATATAATAAGCAATAATTCAGTCATATTTTGCTAGGCTTTGTCTTTCAGTATATTTGGTCTTATGGCTCCAGGCACCCACACCTGCTGAASGTATTCATGAAGTTCTATTATCGACAGACATTTCTCAAAGACTGGATGCCTTATACTATTGAAAAGTCATAGGAYCTGTGCCACTTGAAAAAAAAAAAATCAAGAAACCAAGATACTGAAGGAGTTACCTTCAGCTCTGTGCAAGTGGATGGGTTGCAACCCCACACACAGAGCTTTCCTGGTGAAAGAAATACCCATTCCCGTTCTCATCCCGATGCCCACCACCCCGGAGGAAGCAGGATGCCCTGGACCCGCGGGGATGCGGGAAGGCGCGGGGCGCATCCCGGGACTCACAGGTTGGCAATGCCCGCTTTGCGGACGGCGGTGGAGATGGCTTTGATGGCCGTGCAGAGGGAGTTGAGGAGCTGCGTGAACTCCCCGGTGCCYTTCGCCCGCCTGCCTTCCTCCATCACGAAGCGGGTCATGGTGATGACATTGGTGTCGAAAGTGGAGCGGTCCGTCATGGTGGCGGCGAGTGCGGCCGCGACCGCCGGCACCGCCACTTGCCTCGGCGGGGCGGGGACGGAGGGGCGGGCCGGGGCGGGGACACGGCAGCGGCAAGGCTGACAGTGAGAAAAGGATCCAACCCCTCCGTCCCACCGACGCTGTAAAATATCTTTTTTTTTTTTTCCCTCGTACATCGTGCGGGGAGAGGCGAGGGAAGGATGCTTTGTGTATTCGTTGTGCGAACGGCACAAGGGTGCTGGTGGCTCGTAGTGTTTGCAGTGGTGGCACTTCAGTGCTAACGGCCCTGAAATTGTGCCCCGAAATTCAGAAGGCGTCTTGGTTTCACCGCTTGATTGCAAAACTCTGTGTGTGTCACTGTAGATTGTAGCGAACCGCACATAACCTACAGGGCAAGATTAGCATCTTCTGCTGCACAGGAATGCTCTCTTCCTGGCTCTTTACTACAGGAAAACCACATATTCAGTAACCGATTCCATCTGGTATTAACTCACTCGGTTTACAGAGATCATGTTAACCCCACGTGTCCCAGCCCTATCCAACACCACAAAAAAGCTGGAGAAACAGCCCCTGGAAGCTGAACTCGATGAAACTTTTATAACAAACTCTCCAAACCTGTTCAATAGAAAGACACAGGCTGAGTCCCACTTCAACAGCTAGAAGTTAATGCACCTCACACAAATACTGCTGCAAGAAAATCTAGACCCTCCCGAATCTCTTTTCTTTTGGTTCTATCCTTTCTAATTTTGCAGCAAAATCAAGCAGTATGTTTTGCTGCTTATGTTTGATCAGAAAAATCCAAACACTAGAAAGGGAAGCCAGGTTCACCAAAGACCTGACCCTGGATACAGCCTTTCACACAGTAATTTGACAAACACAAACCTGAATATGGGTGTTCTACACAGATCTGTTGTACTAGCTATTATTTTATATTCATGTAATCTAAGAAGATGAGTATTTTTTWAAAAATATTATTTTGCAGTGGAATACATTCATTATTTGAGTAAGCACAGTCTCGAATTCTAAGTTGAAACCACAGATTGAAATAATTCCAAATGGTGTCAAACACAGGGCAAAAGTCTTTTACAAGATGCAAAGCACACTGCATATCTGTGCATTAAATACTTCAAAGGTATGCATAGATGTCTTCTCCTGAAAGTGTAAACAACTTTGGCCTAATTKCCCCATGCCCAGTGTTACAGACACTCCTGAAGATATTAGATATCAGTAGCTGTAATGCTCTTCTGAATATTTCAGTCTTTGGCAAGTAGTCAACAGCCCATTATCATAAAAATGTTCTTTTAGAGGCAAGTGGATTTGGGAAAATTTACAAAACATGGAAGTTTGCTCATTCTTCAAGGGTAAGCAATGCTTTACAACCATCTAGAGCAGCTCCTGCAATCTCAGTAGTAGAGAACAACAAATAGCAAGGACACAATAAAATTCTGGATGAGTGCACTGAAACTGGGTAGCAGCAAGTAGGCAGAACAGCCTGGGAATACATGACTTATCGTAACAAACCACAGAGTCTCTGCTTAGGGTCAATTTGCCTKAAGTGCGAAGATTCTAACAAGTACTCATCAGTAATCTGCAGGAAGAGCTGTACTTGAGTACAAAATAGTCAAGGTCAGTTCAAAATATACTTAAGGTTTTGATATCTATGCCCAAGGATAACTAACCTCTTCCATCTTACAGGGAAGATACACTGTACTTGAGTTGATGATGATATTTTATCTCAGAACTCTTGGGGTTTGTGAGATGAGCAGGAGATGAGTTTTAGTCCTGCATTCCCACTATGGAAGCCAGATAGAAGCAAGTCCTTAATCTTCTGTATTTGAGGCAACTCAATAGAACARTGACATTAATCCACCTCCACACACCTGGCCTTAGAATATATGCATACATTGGTCATTTCTGGAATTCCACTATTAGTATAGAAAGCTGACTTGACATTAATTAATTAATATCAAATGGTTGAGGATAAACAAGCCATGCAGCCCTGCAGCAACCATGCTGTTTGGTAACTCTAAAATCAGTGTAAGATTAAAAGTAGGCTTTACATGTTGTGAACCTTTGGCTTTAGAAAACAGTGGTTAAACATTTATTGAAAATGCATCTGTGGATTTGAGAAGGTCAGTCAGAACTGGTTGACTAAACATTGCTGAAACAGCTCAGTTCTATACAGAAGAAAACAGGGACTTGTTTGCGCACAGATGACGTCAACTAGACACGGTTCACAGCAGTTTTAGAACTGCAAGATTACAAATCCGTGTAACTACTGTGAAACAAACTTTTYTCCCAGCACACAGAATCCCAATTGCATAATTGTATTGAAAATAAGAGAAACACTGAAGAGAAATCCCTCATTATGAAGGTTGCCTCTTGTAGGTTCAAATGACAGCCAAAAAGACAATAGGAGTGAAACCCCTTCACAAAGGTATTTTTTTTACCTTCCCCGAAGTAAGAGTGTTCATGTGGGAAAACCAGCTTTAGATCCCACTTTTGCTGAAGAAAAACTTTGTGCAGCAGTCTCACAACTGCAGAAGTTTTGTGCTAGTTGAGTGGACAGAGGGTAGGATCAGGCAAGTTACACTGAGATCATTTGTAAGGCAATGTCATTCTGCTTGTGCAGATGATCTCTGCCATGTGATGCCATGATGATTAGGGCTGGAGCAGCTTGAAGGAGATAAATGAGGCAGATCTGAGTGCTGCAAGAGATGGATCAGAGTGAAAAGAGAAACTGCAGACATGAAATCAGGAAGATTGCTAAATGTACAATCAATTTTTTGCCTTATTTACTTCAGAAAGTGCTTCATTTTGCCTATGTGAATTTCCTGTGTGAGAAAGTGTCCACACATAGGCAATTGAATAGAACATTGATTTACAACTGTGATAGCAAAGCACTTCACCTCTGGAACACAGGTGAAATATAACAAGTGGAATAAACTGATGTTTAAACATAGGTAATTATGAGTATAAATTGGCTAAAAGGTAACTTCTTTGTGTAGTAGATGTGAAAGGGGCTTCATTTGRTATTATGCATTATAGTACTATAGCTGATTAAGAAGTAGAGATGAACTATAAGGTTGATATTAATGAATATGAAGGGATTTTCCTGTGCCTGGTGCCCTCTTGTGGGAATGGGAACACTGTCAGCATTTCAGTGTGACACCAGCTCATGCAGAAGTACCTTTGCAGTTTTCTGGAGGGGGACAAAGCACTCAGCGTGCAGGCAGTAGATCCTGGAAAGGAAGTCTATTTGCCTCTGAAATACAGATATTGAACCCCAATTTAAATCTCTTTATTTTTTACTTATCCACAAGATTCTACCAGGCAAGTAAAACAAAGACATTAAATATAAGTTACTGCATTTGCTATCACTTCTCACCTTGTAAAATGTATAAACAAGAAGTATTTTAAGTAAACACACCAAGTCTGTATAAAGGAAAAAGAAATTAAAAACCCCAAACCAAACAAAGAAAAACAAACAAACAAACAAACAAACAAGCAAACAACAGAAAGAAACCCCAAAACTACAGTTAAAACCAGATAGAGATTTCAGTGCTGAGAGATGAGATTTCAAAACTAAGCCAAGAAGATAATTAAAGTGGAGTTATAATTATATAGTTATAACAGTTCTCTTTGCGGAAACAATTTCTGTCAATACTGACATGATGTCATGATTACATGGCACAATTCATCAGTGTAACAACCAACTGGAAAAACAAAAAAAGATTTTTTTTTTTTTACATTTAAGCTGTAAACCTGCAAAATTCAGGATTAATGGAGGAAGAATACTTGGTATAAATGGTTAAACTCCATTCTCAAATGCTAATCATAGGCTGGATTGCTGGGAGACATTTTCCATTAATGTCCTTGCAGATTTATTTGCTGTATCAAATAGCTATTTATATGGCAGTATTTCTAGGTATAATCTGTCTAGGCTTTTCCAATCCTGTTTTTCAGCAGGCATTACATGGACAGTGCCACAGAGGTTCAGACTCATCACTTTTTAGCTATGGTAATTTTAACTGTATGTGATTCAATTCAGAATTTCTAGATAATCTGAATCTATCAGCACAACTAAAACTGTTTTCCTGCATAAAGGTCCAGAAGAGTGGTTGGCTTTTCCAAATTTATCAACAGTGTGAGGAGGGTCTGATCTGAACACTTCTAGCACTGATATACATAGTAGGAAGCATGGTGCAGAAATGCAACATAATATCCACCAAAGGAGTCAATAAATGAATGAGTGATGGTTTAGATGGTCATTCCCTTTATCATAAGTATTCTGTTCCATGCCTGAAGTACAGTCAATAAACCTATTTAAAATTACTSATAACTATTATATTTTTAAAATAATTTTATCCAGAGTTTGCCACAGTATCTGAATACTGAATAAGCATTAGCTAATCCTTATAATCATGTTGTGATGTAGGGAGGSTGGTAAAGAAAATCAAGGGAAAAAACTTTATCCTGTGCCACAGAGAAAGACTTTGCATGAAATTTGGGAAATTCACTCMGTTTAAGAAAGAATGAAGGAAAATGGGATAATGATGTATTTAACTCAAGTATACAAGAATTGCATTTGCATGTATTTTCTTTTCCTCTGCTAATTTGATATTTCTTTGATGGTACAAATGTGAACAGTATAGAAGAAAGAGGAGAAGTGACATACCATACAAGGCTAGCTCTGAAGAACTAAAAAGAAAGTTTAGCACATTCAACTAGGACATTACTGCAAGTTGGTATGACTTTAAAAACAGGAATGATAGGTAGGTAGAAACAATACTTTAGATTGCTAAAGAGTACATTTCATTGTGATAGGATTCATAAACAGCAGCTCAAAATCCTCTTACATTTACTAGTTATTAGGATAACTATAAAATCCATTTCTAAAGCCAGATTTTATCTTAAAACTTGCCATCATTGCTGCAAACAGTCTTTCCTTACTGAGGGCAGTAGTAGCAAAAACATTTCCTTTGACAATATCAGACATGCATGGCCATTTTGTGCTTTCTGCGTACAGCCTTGAGCATGTGAGGGATCTAGTCTACAMCTGAATCTTGTAGGTGACAGTGCAATACAAAAAAGGCAGTCATCACTCTTGCCTGAGATGCACGTTGAACAACTTTGTCTTGACATTATGTGCTTTTGTTCTTATCAAATTATCTATTGCAAAATCAAATTGACCCATTCATGAGCTCATGTACAGGTTTAAATGAAAAGCATGATTTTTAAGACCACTCGAGATTCAATTTCATGACTCACACACATGTGGAAGGGTTGCACTGGCTAAACTTCAGCCATTGCCTTGCATGATCCCAGTGCCAGTTCATCACACGACACAAAGCTGATACCCAAAACACAGTTTGTGTCAAGACAGGAAGAACTCAATCAACTGAATGGCAATGTCAGAATCAGGCTTTTGATCACTGGGAAAAATATTTCCATTTGCTCAAGCTCCAGCATCCAGGTCTACAGGTTCCYGTTTGATTTTAGAATGCAGGTATGAGAGCTGAGGGGCACATCCAGCTCAGGGTTCACCTCCTGCGGTACCAGCTAGTGGTGCTGCTTAGAAGAAGGTGTGAGCCTGGCCTGCACACTTTCCCTTCCCACTCCTTCCTCACATATGTGAACTAGTGTTGCTGGAAGGTGCACCCCTGTCGCTGTAGTCCAGCTATTTTTGTGATCAATAACCTAATAGGAAGCCATAACCCAAACACTAGTGCATTGCGCGGTATGGCTTTGCCATCTAGGAGCCTGTTATATTATTAAGCAGGGGTATCTCTTTCTGTGTATCTGAGGAAAGTAGCATGAACAGAGAGAAKGCARCAATGATACCAAGGATATGGCTGAAGAAGCACTTTTTTAGTGTGACTCAGAGGAAATCACAGACTCACAGAACGGGTCGGGTCGGAAGGGACCACAGTGGGTCATGTGATACAACCTTYCTGCTCAAGCAGGGTTACCCCAGAGYGCATGGCACAGGATTGTGTCTAGATGTCCTGAATATCCCCGCTGAAGGAGACTCCACAAGCTCTGAGGGCAATCATCAYAAAATGGTGTCATTAAAAAATTGAAATCAGGTGTTCAGTCATAGACACTTCATTTGTGGMCAAGTCACTTGATTTATTGCCGTTTATTGCCCAGGACTGCACAAAGAGACTATGCAGTACCAAGGCTCTGCCATCAGGTGGCAATGCTTATTTGACAAACTGTGCAGAACCAGAGCCTGGCAGCTCTCCGGGGGCAGAGGAGGCTGGTCTGGGCAGCTTCATGTGCCTCTTCCTTGGAAAGAGGTAGTGAAGCTTTTAGCACTGATGGAGACCAAGTAAATGGAGAGGAACTGAAAGGTCGGCTCTCTCCATCTATTTCAGAAGACATGAGACTGCCACTGTATTTCAAACCTACTGCTAATGCAAAATCATCATTTAAATCCTGCTGGAAATGTGCGTTCATTACTCCAAGGTCTCTGCTTGTGCTCACTGCATACTTCACACACTCCCATCTCCGCATCTGTCCTCCCAGCCTGGTTGCTTTCAGACAGTTTCCGGTGGTTCAGCAGCACATGATAGACCTTCTGCATTTGACATCCTTCCATACTGCTCTTGATGATGGCTGTGATTATTATTTTTAGTACATGATTTCATGGAAGTAATTATTGGCACTGTATAGAAAGAGAAAAAAACCCACGGTCCTTGCCATACACAGTCCACAGTCTGAGGACAAGAAAAAACAGAAAAAAAGAGGCATATAAAGAGGCATCTGGTTTTACAGATGAGCTGCTGCAATGCTCCCACTGCCATTCAAAAMTTTACTGTCAGTTATTTGCCTTTTCCTCTTTGCATAGTGCAGCCTAATGCTGATCTGTGACTAGCATTCTGCTAATATGTGCTGAATATATCACCTTGAGAAAAAAAYCAAAAAACTGAGTTTTTGGGGAAAATAACCTGCAAGAATTACATATATCGAGTAAAAAAAAAATTTGCACAGCTCAAATCATGTGAGACTGCCAAGTAACACATCCCTAACTCTCCCATCTTACATAAACAAAACCCAGAAAACTGTCCCTGTACATTCAGTACTTCCTTCTGTTTCCAAACCCAAATTGCAGGTTTGGCCATTTTCAGGCTGAATTCCAAAGCTAATTAAGTTGACCCCATGTGTGTGACGTGAAATCCTTATGTGACAGAAGGAATTTCCACCTCAGTTTCCACCATGTCTTAATTGCAAAGGATGAGCAAGCACTGTCAAACTCTAAGCACAGCTGGAACTTGATTTAGTTTTTTATAAAAAGACCTGTTTTTTATCATRACTAACAGGATTCTCTTTCATGACATAGATACAGGCCTTAGTAGGGCATTATAAATATATTTTATTCATTACAGATGTAATARGTGCAGAGTGCTCAAGGCAAACTAGATGGTCTAGAGCAGAGGTCTCTAAACGTTTTTGTCATTGTGCACCCATGTAAGTGGAAAGTTCTTGAGTGCACTCCAATATATGTATGTTTATTTAAAAATTATATACATGTAATGCTATAGTAATGGTAGGCAAAGTAATAAAACATACACAAAATAGAAATGAAAAAATTATGACATCCAGATAACCAAGATTTCAAAATTCTACTTTATTTAATTATTTATTGATAGAAATCTGCATTCTTCCTGCACCACAGTGTCTTGTCTWGTGTATCTTGTGGAGTGCAGGAATGCCAACTGGGAGATGACTGCTCTATAGACAAAACCTATGAGATCTAATATCCATTGTCTCATGTCCAGCCAAAAGGATACTTCTGTTCTGATTTACGCAGGATATGACATGTCTCTCTATATCCATTTAACCTCTATGTATGTGGATGGCTGCAAGCAAAAGGTGTTCATAGGTGAAAAGGACTTAAAGAGCTATGTCAAGACTGACACCTACAGATTAAGTAGACCTTGGGATTTCACAGAGCACACAGAACAGGCTTTGAGATAAAAAGATGTATGTGGCAGCTTGTTTATGAAGTATTTGAGCATTAAACCAGTTTCATGCAAGTGTTTTTTAATGTCATTTTGGCATTTGAAATATAGTGGAGAAGTGCTTTTAGAAACAAAAGAATGAGATTAAATCATATAAAAAATTAGATATTGGGAAGGTGAAAAAGTAAAAAGGGGAGGACAGGCAAACAGGGAAACAAGAATGGAAGAAAAATATTATTGCACTACTTTAGAACAGGAACCAGTGCAGCTTATAGAAGATGCTCACAACAGCTGTGAAAATGTCCTGGCAGAAATATACAGATAGTTTCCCCAATGCTAACTCTGTCTTTTAAAACACTTTTTTGCAATTCTGCACAGGAACTTCCTTTTCCCTGATTTTTAAGCAGCAACTTTATGTAATACAATCTTCAGTTCCTAAACTTGAAAACATTCACATTTAACCATAAYTTATCAAGGTATGCTATATTATTGCCTTAGAAATACCAAGAAAATACGAAAATATTACAAAGGCAACAATATTGCATAATTAGAATTTAAAAATATGCCTTTGGAGAAACCACTGAGACATTCTTACTGTTCGACTTTTTCAAATCCAGACATGATTGGTTCCATTAATTTAAGAAGTCCCTGCCACTCCTCCCACGTTTTTGTCGCGTAGAAATGTCCTTCCATAGGGAATGTGTCCCTGAGGTCAAATTCTAATTGACATACCAAAATCCTTAAGCAGATGTTTTAGTCATATGTTCCAGCATTCAAGGCAAAAGACCTGAGTCCCCATTCCTGCTTCCACTCAGGCAGATCTGTTGACACAGTGACTCCTGAGAGCATCTAAAACTAGCTGTGAGATACCTGCTCCCACCTCTCACAGCATGGCCTGGGAACTCCTTTGGTCTGGTCACATAAACCTGGCTGAATTGTTAGAGCTGCAGTGAGACAGAACAGTACCCCCAAGCAGGATTTTAACAGTCTGAAAGCTTTTCTACTACAAACCTAGGGCTACTCAAGCTTTTGAGGAATAACTCCAGTTTATCAGTATTTGTCTGACGCTTTTAGGGTCACATTTCTGCAAGTAACTTGAAGGCTGCTGTGAGCACGAAATCTTAAACCAAAYCTTAGCCAATAGCCTCTGCATATCCTACATCATACYRCAGTTGTTTGGCTTATAACCCAATTCTGACCTTTATATAGTGTCATTTGATCCTTTCACATAGAAAGATAAACTGGAGGAACCACAGTTAGAGCTAMAAATGAAAATAGATTTAAGCGACAGATAGACTTCTTGACCTCCTGCATTCTTCTTAAAGACAAGAGCTGCAAATGAGCCATGGGCTGCTGTGGCAATGAAGAAACCCACTGATCATTTTTTTGGCAGCTTTCAGATCTATGAATGTTTAATGATACATTTAAAGTAAAATGAACCCTGTTCTCACATTTAGCTCATTTTTTTCCCCCACTAATTTAGMTTTTTCTTGTCTACAATCAAAAGCAAGTAGTTTTGGACCTCGAAAAGGTCTGTGATGTTCCACCTTTTTTCCCACCCTCCAAATAATCTCATCATTTCCAACTAATAACATGTATTTAATTCACTTTAATATATTAACATTAATGCCAGGGAATGCAGATTCCACACAAAGGCCTGTCTGAATAAGTACAAAATTTCTGAGTGGGCATGCATTATAGTTATTTTGCTTAATATAAAAGAATTTTGCTTCAGGTATACCCTGTTGGTAGAGATTATATCCTCTACTCAAAGTTGAATTATCTTGTCAGCAAATTTGTGTGTCCTGATTTTACATAAATTACAYGAATATTTAGCAAGTGTGTTCTTGCTTCCCACTGAACTCCTTTTGTTTGAATGCTTTTTATAAAAACGTTGCTATCTAAAATGGCTTGGGGAATGTATGGCATTACTTTTTAATGAAAAGCTAGACAAGGATTCTGAAGGAAGGAATGAAACACCCATGTGCCACCTTTGTTGCTGGTCTCATGGAGAGCCTTACAAAGGTGATAGTACTCGACAGAKAGGACTATGACAAGAGGATACGCAGGAGGGTTTCTGTGCAATGCCATACGCACTTTTCTTAGCTCACGTTCCATGAGCTACTGATCACAACTGCCCTTTTCTTCTTAAAGCCAAGCTAGGTGTGGTTTTTACAGGYCAACAGAATTTGAATAACAATATACTGATATGCTGGCAGACCATMTCAACAACAGGGAAAAGGTTTTGTTGCACGGTTTTGTTGCCTGATAGCCTGAATAAAAAAGAGCTCTGAAGAGATATTAAGTAAAAAAGGAGTATATACAAATGAAAAATAATGTTTCTCTAAAATAAGAAGAGTGTTTGAGTGAAGAACTTAAGTAAGTGAAATGTTGGGAGCCTCACTCCCAACATTTCACTTACTTACACAGAATACCAGGCCACCTCTATACTAGGATGTATTTAAAATCTGATTTTGAACACTTAATTTGGAAATGTAACTAACTCTCTGTTTCCTAGATCTGCATTTTGACTTCAGGAAGACATGCACTGCAACTGTTGGGATAACTCTGGTGTCTTGCTGGCTGAATAGCACTTGTGAGATAAATTGTCTCCTTTCTCCTGCCAAGATAATCTGGTACATTGTGATCTTTGTCTATAATTTTGTTCAGTCACTAAAGAGCATGCTCTTAAACTTGTCTGAGGTGACAGCTCTCACTGGCGTTTAGTTTTTACTTTGGATTCTGTTTCAGATATTGCTTTCTTTGTGCCAGCCCTGTTATATCACTCTATTTCCCAAGTTCTTAAAAAGTTTACATCACTATTAATAAAGAAGACTCCACAGCTCAGACTCGATTAACATGTGTGAACTGGGGGAAAAGAGAGGATGTGTGGTGTTCCTCTTAGATCTCAGTCTGCTCTAGAAGTTTAATTAAAAAGCTGGGGAAAGTCATTTTACCTAGAGAAGTAAGCAGGTGAACTCCTTATAGAAAAAAGGAAGTAAAACCTTGGCCAAATTAATGTTACTATGTTTTCCTGGGTTTGGAACCTGTATTTCTATTTTCAATCTGTTAATTTCAGTTTACACAACAAAATAATAGCAGAAGATTGCTGGAAATGCTGATTGCTTTGAAAAAAACAGACTATAGCTATGGCCAAAATAAATGTGCTTACTGAACAAGCAGAGTAAGAGCTATCTGGTGGCTATAATCAACACATGAACGAAGGTAAAGAGTGGCATATTTTAAGGTCTAGCACCCTATAGCAGCTTAAGGATATCTTATATCTGAACAWGAAATAAAAAATTACAATGATTTATGTAAAGCTGGGTGCTTTGATAAGAGGCATTCTAATGCCTCATAAATCAGGGATTATGGGTAGTAGCAGTGTAAGAACAAGGATGTTTGAATGAATATCCATAAATGTTACTCTGTTTCTCCGTATTCGTTGAAAGTCAAACCAGCAAATTATCAGTGGAAAGCTCCACACTCAAAAGTAAGCAAAAAGCAAAAAGCCTCTCTATGATTGACTGCCAGAAGTATCCCTTGAGCCATCAGTGTCACATTTAAACTTTCAGGGGAATTAAAAATGAAGAAAAATGGAAGCAACACTTWGGTGCAACATGCTGATCTGGTATGTTACTACAATTTTTTCTTTATCTTACACAATTATAGCAGGCAAAAGGTCAGGCTACAAAATGCTAAGAGCATGCCCATGGCTGGTTTGTTTATCCTGGGAATGCTTAAGAAGCATTCATCAGCACTCATAAACTTTTAAAGAGCTATGGTAAATCTCTCTGCATTTGTAAGCTTTCATTTTTACCTAAAAGTAGTTCAGTCAAACAGAAATAGGTCACTCCAGTCATGAGCCTGTTTAGGCCCTAGGAGTACATCTTATTTTAATCCCTCTCTTCCAAGGCTTTTGCCTTCCCAGCATACCTCTGAAAACACAGCTGCCTAACGTGCCAGTTCAGAGGTCTTTTGCTAAAACCCAGCTGCAACCTACTTGTCAGCTGACTAAAACCCATACTCATGTGCTGAGCAATAAGTACTAGTTCACACATGGCATGAAACAGGAAAACAAAAACTGGGAGTAATGTCATCATATTCTCCCTGAATTACAACCAACAGAGATATCACATGCAAACAAACAATTACATTTAGAAGAACAGCAGAGGACTGAGTGATGTTTTTCCACTGAAAAGGGTCCTTTTAAGTACGAACTATTTTTGGTTAAACTTTCAAGAATAACTATTTGTAAATGAAATTGCACAAAATTGCTGTCAATTGTTATTCTTCCTTTAGAAATATACAAATGCATACAAGTATTCATATTCCATTGAATTCCCAGGTTATATACGAGTTTCAGTTCCCTCCCCAACATCACTGATTCAGATTTGGTACATGACAAAACTGAGACAAGRTGACTCCGCCTACCTTAGGATTTACAGTCTGTGCCACTTGTCCAGCAGTCAAAGCCACAGGAACTGATTCTTATACAGAAGTATAATTCAAATTCCATCATCCACTGACCTAAAAAGATAACCATTAGATTATGTATCAGGTGTATCAAACTGCGGCCACCGGATGAAAAGGAAAAGCCAAGGTAAAGGAGTTCCCCCAGCTAGAATTTAATAATGGAAAGGTCCCTGCCTGACTGATCAATTTCAATTTCCTCACAGCTGCACACCACAGATAACAGTTACCAAATGGCCAACCATCTACAAATACCTGCTCTGACACCTGCACACCACATGCTCGTTTCTAACTTCCAACAGAAAGATGTGGGCAACTGGYACAGATATTGTGCTATCTTCGTGCAACAGCAGAGGTCTGAGTGGGCAAAAAAGCTCTCCTGGTGTCACGATGCAGACCATCCTCTGTGGTGTGGAGAGGGAAAAGGCAGCCCATCTGATTTCCACGGAGACATGGACAGTAAAAGGARTGTATGAGACAAAAAGAAAAAAATCCCAACATAATGTCACATGACTGAAAATGGAAAATTCAGGAGCATAAATATAACACAGATGTCAGTTTTACTAATTCTCCCATGTACTGAAGAATGTATCTCATGAAGTACACTAAGCAGTGGAAAAACAGAGGGTCAAGAAGTGTCATGAAGTGCCAAAGTTGTGCATGAATCGAAAAACTAACTAGAGCATTTCCAATTATTTGCTCCTGATAACAATGTACACTCAGTGGATTGCAGGATAAGGAATCTYATCACTCTGTTTGTATGCTGCCTGGAAAACATCAGCTCCATTCTTTAYCTTTGTTCAAGTTCCTATCCCATTAAACCAACAGAAAGTTTTGAGAGGAAACACATCAGGAAAAGGTCTTGATACCTATCCAAGTGACTTTTTTCTTCTTTGCATAGGGTCAAAAGACTAGTACTCCAAAAGTTCAAAGTGTTGCCTAGTTCTAGTGGAGACACATCTTTCTTGTGCTAGCGAGACTGGGGGTGCTCACCAGAGAGATATGAACTCAAATACAGAAGAAAATCTGTTAAATATTATGGGGGACTTCGTAAAACTCAGTTTTGCATTTTGTCTTCAGGTGCAAGGTTTTGAAATGCTCTTTTGTAAAGTCATTTGTTCAATTTGCCTCCATTAATGGAAGAATAGTCCCACAGACCTCTGAGGTGCTAATTTTATTAAAAAATCCAATGTATAGGAAACATTATAAAGGAAAGGAGGAAATGAAGAGATTATGAGTGTCTTTGATTATGGAAAGAGAACAGATGAAAAAATAAATATATAGTATGGCAATAAAAAAAGACCAAAGACAGTAGTTTTGAGTTATTATGACAAGAACWTAATTTTGTGGCTATTTCTGTCATAGCGTATGTGGGTGATCCCATGATGAACTAATGGTAAAATGAWAAGTTCTCAGTATGTGACAGTTGCCATTTGTTAATATAAGAACTCAAAAGAACAAATTCACCACAGATATAAGCAGATATTCTGAGCTAAAAATCTGAGATTTCCAGAGCTGTGCTTTACTATATTTGGCTTGATTTGGACACAACCAAGCAATTTTAATTTTTGCTGGAATAAATATGTAGAGAATTTGCATAAGCGAAACCTGATATTTTGAAGATTTTGTCTCTTATTTTCTTACAACACTTGTAGTACAATAACACTGAGTTAGTGCAAAATAAGTTTTATTTTAATGTATTTGTTTCTATCTTCACCCTTATAGTCCAATCCTAGCATTATATTCACATAGCATTTGTAAGCCTTCTGTCCCCTTGGAAGGAAAACCAGCTATCTAGAGATAGCTGGAAATGAAGCATTTTTCCATAGTTTGAGTCTCTGTATGACACTGCCATATAAACACTTAATAATAAATTAGAAGTTCTAGAGCTCCCATGACAGCTATTGCCTATTTCCAGCAGGTAGCATGGGATCTGTAGCTATTAATAGCCTGTGTACCCAGGACACAGTACTGCTTGTATCTTTAGACAGATTGTTATTCAAGTTAGCACTCAACTAAAGCATCACTGATCAAAGTAATTTGTTCTCCCAATATTAGTATTTAGCCAATTTAACATTGGYTAGCTTATGAATAATTATTAAGATCTTAAGTATACAGTTCTAATAGTTTAAGATAATGTAAAACAGCTTGAGTTATTTTAGGATTTTCTAGGTCTGAAATTGTACYTAATTATATTTACTATAAATGTGTATGCTTATATACAGATTTTAAAGTGCTATTAATTGTGTGTAATATAAACATGGTTTCTATTGGTAGGGGATGAAGTTTTAAATAGAGAAGGATGGGGTATTAACTTAGTAGATATGATATAATARTGACAGACACAGAGGCAATGTTAGTGAATTTTTGATTTATATGTGAAAATTAAACCATGAGATTACGCCATGGCCCTCAATAAATCAAATTTTCATCACTGCTTTCTTCATTGCGTGTTTTATTTATCTCAAGTGAAATATTACCTTCTGTGCCTTTTTATTTTTTATTAGATTTTTTTTTCCTAGATCTGGAGGGCAACTTAGTTTAATAAAACTATTTGATTATTCTGCCAACTTGAAATCAAAATGATGGTACTTACTTTTACATCGAGGACAACTTGCCTAAGTATTGAATTTTGCTTGCATTTCTGAACAGCAAATGCTCAAGGATTTATCAAGATTCATTTTATAAAAGATACAACATCCCCCACAGACAGTGTACATGCAAAAACAGTATTCTTCCCCACTAAAGGTTTTTCACAAGCTGCTATTGATCRTGGCTGCAAACCAGAATATGTTCAATGCCATATTTAGCTATGATCTAGAAATATTTATTACCTGTGATGTAATTTCCTGGTGCCAGATTTTAAAATCAACCAGTCACTGCCACATAGCARGTTAAGTCCCCTCTTCCCTCAAGCACGAACTGGCAGTAACAAACCACTACTCAGAGATGAATCTGCCTACCTAACACCTCCTCACGCATGTCATTCCCACAAGCAGCAAGATATCTTATGAGCTCTGACTAGTGAAAACATATGTCCATTAAGTAGAGGTTCTAGGAAAATTCAAAATCCTCAAGGGTTGTTTTCATGTGTATTTAGATCATAAAAAAGCTAAAACCCCCTTATATGCAGCTGCATCTACTGCATGCCAAAAAATGTTGGTTACATCAATTTSCTTAAGACAAGAAAAGGAATTAGAGATTTCTCAAAGAATCACAGATTCCCCATAAAATATTCTTGTGCAGCCCACTTTGTTGACCCAATCCTTAAAATGGAGCCTGTGGGAATAACTCCTCCAAGATAAAATCATATCACTGGACTTCTCACCAGTTCAAAAGAGGGCACTGAGTTTTAYCTGCACCTACAAAGCCAGACCCCACCCTACACAAGCAGTGAAGTCCAATTCACTTCCAAATGCTAATTGTCCTTGAGAAGAGAGTTAGCCAGGTCCTCTATCATAAAGGCAAATTGTTGGATACTGTTAAAAGGATATCACAGACTAAAAAAAGCCTGTATGTCAAGACAGCTTACCAAATGACACCCACTTTCCAGTCTTCTTCCTTTYAGCAAGATTGTTGAAAGCTTGAACCCTTACTACATCACCTTAATATGCAGATCTCCCAGTCATGCTTTTCACCCATGCATGCAACAAAATAGTCTCAGAACACGACTAGATCTTTTAATTTCTGATCCTCATAGATTAAATAAGCTTCTTTGGTGATACTTTCAGATATCTCTGCGACCATTATTGTGTGGTATTGGTGGCAAACATATGCTTTACCTGGAGAGTATACAAGACAACAGACAACATTCATTCATTGCTAACTTACAGGTTCCAGAGAGTCATTATGGTCATCTTTCCCCTGCAAATATTTTCAGTTCTTGAGCTATTACCATCCTATATTTACACATGAGTGACTGTCTCTTCTCAGCTGGGAACACCAGAGAGGCTGTGACTTGCAAATTARTTTTGGGACACAGATCCAGATCTTTTTTCTGCTTCATCAAACTTAACCACAGAAACTTAGTATCAAAGAWGCACAAGGCTTGTAAATTAGGCAAATCATGAGAAGGACAGTGGTAATTCCAATTACAGTTATTGTTCTCAAAGGTAAAATGAAGATTCATAAAGAATTTGATAAATMACTGTCATGGTTTAAGCAGCCCAAAACAGCACATTCCTAGACAATTGTTTACATTTTATTAGCAAAGGCTGAATGACTTGAATTAGCCTTAATACTATTCCTAAAGTATCTTTATTATGGATGTTGTAATTTTCTTTCAAATATTAAAATATTTCACATTATCACTGCAGATAGTGAATCATGGTTTAGGATTTGAAGAGTTCCTCTTAATTGATGTTCTTACAATTTTAGAGTAACTTCAGGAAAATGTTTCCAAACTTGCAACATTTACAAATTACATGCTGTATGGTTGATGTAGTTAGTTAGTTAGTTAGTTAGTTAGTTAGTTAGTTAGTTAGTTAGTTAGTTAGTTAGTTAGTTAGTTAGTATGTGCATGTTAAAACATTATGAACAAGTGTGTTTATTTTGTGTATATTGCTTCTTGGTAGATTATGAATACATCATCACAAAAGTCTAATTAATGAGAATAAAATCTCGAATACATTGCTAAGTTGACAAAAGTTATCTTTCAAAATTTATAGCTGTTAGAAGTAAGAGTTAGAAATAGTTAAGTCATTTATGGTATGCAATGCATATATTATAGAATGATGTSTTGAGCAGCATGTCCTCTTCTGGAAGCTGCAATGTACACTTTTTGGAAAAAGTATCATAATACTGCTCTAGTGAAAACTGGTATTAATACATTATATGAACACCTTTTCATAGAAGAAGTTCTTTTTCARATCATCCTCTTTCACACAATATAACATTTTGGTTATGTTAAATGTTAAATGTTAAATCTTGGTCATATGCAAGTCTACAATTTACTAGACATATGTCAAATTGGGACAAAACCTTATCTTGGGTCCTGTCAAAGAAATGCTGAATTTTGCCCTTTAAATTTGGTGCATCAGAGATTTTTCCTCAACATCCTGRTGCTGAGATGATGGACTGATTGCCCAGACCAGGCACAAGGTGTTCCAGGGATCCAATGCACACTCCAAAAACCTCCCCAAATACAGTCTTCCAAGAGCTAACAAAATGATTTTCACAACCAGTTGATCCAAAATGCCACTTTGAGTTCTAAATGGCAACAGCTTTATTTGATAAAAAACATACATATATTTCCTTCACTGAAGCTGGCACAGCATTTTTATATGTCACCCATCACCCTGATATCTCAACACTTTTAAAATAGTAGAAGTTTTGCAGTAGAAATTCTGTCTTTACTACATATACTATCTTCCTTGCCAAAACATGGAGTAAGAACCTCAGTATTGAGAATAGTATCGACTTGCTCACAGCTCTGTTCCTAGGGTAGGAAATGTGGTGAACATGCTGAAGAAAGCTGATACAAAGAATTACACTTTTTAAAAATTATTATTAATTCTTAATGGAATCACTTTAATCTRCTATATTCTCTGTCCAGTTCTGATATCTTGGTTCCCGGATTCGGTAAGCATAGGACACATAAGAAAGGGGGAGATGACTTTGTCACACTTCTATGCTAAGTCACTTTATAGTCAGTTTCAACCAGTGCTTTCTCAGACAGGTGTGTATGCTATTWAAATATTGAGACAGTGATTACTGGCCTGAAAGAGACAGAGAGTTTTACATAAATCTTTCTGTCAGGCTTTCCAGCTTATGTCCTCACCATCCASCCCTGAATAAGGTTTCTTGTAGATTTTGAATCAAATTATGTGGGATGCTGAATGTCATACCACTGCAGATCTGAACCCTCTATCATATTTATTTTTGGCATTGTCTGAAAAAACTACACAGACTGCAGCCAAAGATTTCAGTCCATTCCTGTAGCTTCTTCTGGATGTGAATGGACACAGCTGCTGATATGCAGGGGCACAGCTGGCAGGAAGGTGGAGGGTGCCAGCAGAGCTGAGGGGCCAGCAGCTGTGTCTCAGACACCCTTTGCACCTCAGTGGCCCCAAAGCCTGACAGCAGGCAGCTGGCTCAGAATACTAGACCTTGTCACCTTTCTACCTCTTCTTGCTTAGGAAAGGGAGGATACACACTGCAAGGTAAAGACAWCTCCAGGCAACAACTGGAACTTATTTTAGCACTGAGCAACTTGTATTCTTAAAGAATGCAATCATATTTCTTTCTGACATATATGGGGCTGGAGGGGTTACAGTACCACAGGCCATTCCCTGCAGCCATTCTCCACAAGTTACGTGTCAGAAGTGTTGTATTTCCCCTGAGAAACTGTTTTCCTCCCCCCAGAATATGGAATGCTTAGATATCCTTCCTGACTTTCCCCTCTCCCCCTATCCCATTGGCCAGGGGCCAAATATCCCCTCCTTGAGATAAGCCCCATCTAAGACCCTGTAGTTCCTTGTTCGCCCTCTTTCCCGCATGGACCACCACGAATAAAGAGCTTCAGACCTCTCTTGGGGAGAGCATCCTCTGGTAATCCCAGTCCTACCTCTGGGTTATTTCCTCCCCTAAGCCTCGTAGGAATCTCAGCTGGCCTAGAGTCTTAAGGGGCTGCTGGGGAGAATAATCTCAAGAAGCTTTACAGCCTATCTGTCATATTATAAAATATTCTCTAGGCACTCATTTGCTTATATTTAGTTCTACCCTGTAGCATTTTTTTGTGTTCCTGGCCTTTTCTTTCATTTTKCTAGTGGCAAGTTACTAATAAATTATGCATAAGTTTACTTAAATTCTTTGTTTACATTTGGAGATCAGAGWGTGAACAGGAGTTTTTAATGATGATTCCATCCATTCAACTTCCACTTGGTGTACTAGCTGGGAGGATTCACAATTAGCTGATCTCTCCATTAAGCATAATAAAACCCACAGTCTCAGGGGCAACAAATAATTTTCTTGTGCTTGTTGAGAAAGGTTTCCTGAAGGCAAGACTTTTCAGTCTCTTTCTCCAATATTTAAAACTATATTAGGATCTGATCAGGCCAAACTTGTATCAAAGCATGAGGCCAAATTAAGACAACCATTATGTGGAGCATTTAWCTGCATGTCAGGATAAGAATCACTGCAGCTGAAGTAACAGACTGGAAAAAAGAAATAATTATTTTATGAAAACACAAGCTAAATTAGATCATAAACTCCTGTGATAATAAAGCAATAAAATATATTATATTTAGCAGCTTTAACACTAATACTTAAAAATTATGAGCAGTAGTCACTGAATCCACATAAAACTTGATCCTAAGATCAGGAGTCCATTTYTATCTTTATATTTGCTTCCAAAAAGGTAACTTCATGTGAGCGATATCTCTGGAAACCAAAGAGTTCTAATGCTGTATGTGTTCAACTAAGACAAAACACAGCATAAAAATGAATTTTTATCTTCTTTTTTATTTTTTTAATGTTCCCTTTTACTGTTTCAAAATGTGCAGTTGGGCAAGGAGCAATTTGTTTTTTCCCTACCTCTTCTGGAGCTTCAAGGATGTYTCCACAGCTAATTGCTTTACAGGCTTCCACATATGGCATACTTAATATTTCAGAATATTTAAGAAATCATTTGCAGGTAAGTCTCCCTTCATATACTGACAAAGTGGAACAGTGCCAACTTCAGTTTCAGAAACAATTAAAGCAGAAAGGGCTTCCTTGGAAGAGGATAAAGCTTAGCTGCAGTAGGGCCATCTGACCACTCTGAACTGTGAAAAAAAATGCACCAGTTTTACTGTCAAGTAGCATRCCTGACAACTTAGGCTGGATAGATTAGCAGAGATAAACCATGTGAAATAAATCAAAGGCAAATGCAGGGTCTTGCACTGGGGAGAAACAACCCCAGGCACCTGCACAGGCTGGGGGCTGGTCTGCTGGGAAGCAGCTCTRTGGAGAGGGACCTTGGGGTACTGGTGTACAACAAGCTGTCCATGAGCTAGAAGTGTGCCCTGGTGGCCAAGAAGGCCAATGGTGTCCTGGGCTSCCTCAGGAAGAGCATTGCCAACATGACAAGGGGGTGATCCTGTCCTTCCTCAGCCCAGGTGAGGCACTTCTGGAGTGCTGTGTCCAGTTCTGGGCTCCTCAGGACAAGAAAGACATGGAGCTCCTGGAGAGAGAAAAGAGAGCTAGAGTTGCTCCAGGGTCTGGAGAGTCTTGCAAGAAAAGTCTGAGAGCACTGGGCCTGTTCAGCTTGGAGGAGATGACTGAGAGGGAATGTCATCAATGTCTGTGAGTAGGGRGGGTGTCAAGAGGATSGAGCCAGGCTCTGCTCAGTGGTGCTGAGCAATAGGACAAAGGCAATGGGTARAAACTGAKGCACAGGAAKTTCCATCTGAACATGAGCAAGAACTCCTTTACTGTGCAAGTGACCAGGCACTGGAATAGATTGCCTGGAAAGGCTGTGGAGTTTCCCTTGCTGGAAATAWTCAAGAACCACTTGGATGCAATCTTGTGCCATTTGCTCTAGGATGGCCCTTCTTGAGCAGGGAGGCTGAACCACTGTGGTCCCTTTCAATCCRATTCATTCTGTGGTACCCAATGATACTTTTAAGAGTATTTACTCTTTTTCCTAAATATGTAGCACTGGGGGAAAAAAACCCATGACAAAAAAGTCAATAATTCAGTAGTAAGGACCCCTGTGAAAGCCATCCAAATAAAATAAAAAAGACTGAGGTATGCAGATTTTAAAGATTTTTCATGCATACCTGCTTTTTATACCACCTTGTCTGCTGTGCTTTCTTACTCACCCTTTTGTTTCTTTTATAAAAKTTATATACATTTATAACAGTTCTTACTTACATACCACTGCTAATAGTGTGAAGGTGTGTGGGAGATCCTTGCTGCCATCACACCATTCCTGCTGCCTCTTTGTTAAAACCTTTCCCTCAATACTAAGTATGTCTGTTGTTTCTTTACACGATAACTCTCTAAAATACATTATGCCTGTTCCTCTGTGTTGGTAGAGCTTTTAGCTTAACTGGGTCTTAGGCCCTACTGTCACAAACAGTAACTAATAGTGTAAAGCAAGCCATATGTTCAAAAATGTTTGAAAGCAGCCAACATCAAGTTTCAAACTATAACCAAAATTGTGCACACTCYTCATCAAATGCATCTTCAATATCAMTTGTCARATATAGTCTTCAACTAATATTWAMCAGCATMGTTTGCTGTGCCAACAAAGTGCCATACTCAGATGTACAATTTCTTTTTCTGGTTCTAAAGAAAAGGTCCATTTTTAACATGGGCTCATACTATTCCTGAACAGCACAACCTCGTAGTGTAATTGAAATAGAATTTATATACAAGCTCAAGTCTGCTTTGACTTCACAGGATAGAGAAAATACTAGCTACAAGATCACACTAATTATAAGATAATGGGCATAGTAATTAGTATTATCAACTATGCTAGTTAATGGCAATATTAGTCACTCCAGAATACAATCTTCATGTCTTTTATTTCTTTGCCATTGGCATCCTGTGATCAATTAAAAGGTGGTTTGTAGATATAGTTTGTTAATTGTGAGCAGTCTAGAAACCAGTTGTTAGACTAAATTTTGTTCTCTTCTCAATGTTTCAAGTACTCCTTACATGGGGCAACTGCTCCAAATAATTGCCATTGCTGTCAGGTTTGGCAACAAAGTACTAGTCATAAATTCTTTTTTTAAGTATTCAGCAATTATTTTCAGTATTTTTTCTTTTAGGACTCGTCTTAAATATGATTGTTAAAGGTGTTAAATATGAATAGTCCTGAAATATTGCCTGAAGAAGTGGTTATAAAAATATCCTTTCATGTAATCTAGTTTGCTGAGAGTCACAGTAGTATTTTACACTTTCTTTTTAGTAACAAATAAAACTCATATAATGACTCACAAGTAACTACTTGGCTTATGTTTAATGTCAAATAAAACAAGCCTCTAATATTCATAAATATCAGGGTATCCATTGTTCACTTGACAAGAGCAATCCAGAGTGATTTACTGTAAATGGGAAGGATGTTGATAATGTGCCGTGTCATTCTGTATGCATTTGGGCAGATGCTATTCRTCAGAGAATAGCTTTTCTTTCAAGAAATAAGTAGATTTGGGGTATATATAGAGCAAGAAAGGTTGGTTTATGCTCATGATGATATTCTGGTTTATTTTCTTTGGCTATAATAGTGCATTCCCTTAGTACCTGGAAAAACYGTCATGTTTGCAAGTGAGAATAGTCAATGATGATGACAACCTACAGATTTCTAACAAAGTGCAGTTAAACTAAAGAGCTCTGTACATCACTATTATATCAGTAGGAAACTTGAACAATATAGTGCACTGAAACAACATAAAACCCTCAAACGCTGCCGAAGTGCAGCATTTTCTTAAGCCTACAGTTTTCCTGATAAGAAAAATAGATTTCTTTTCTAGTATTTGCAAGATATTGTGTAATTTCATTGTTTGTATCTATATATATATATATATATATATATATCTGCATATCTCACATATTCTCAAACTGAACTGTTAAAATAGTGGTTTTATCTGGATTCAAGACACATACTTAAACCTAACCAAAGTGGCAGTGATTTTAGACTCAGCCTTCCCTTGGCTACTGGAGAGAGACCTACYCAGAAAGTTCTTCCTGAGCATGGGTAGTGTGAATGCAATCCTCAAAGAGAAGACCTTGTACTGGATCTGGCTGTGTCAGAGATATTTYCTATTATGTTCCTACCAGGGCTAGTATGTTCCAATTACTTTGGAAAGACTGGGATTTCTGGCAGTTTTTGATGCTTTAAAAACCATTTCCATCAGACTTGTTTTAAATAAGTTTAATTTAAATTCACAAGGGCAATTAGGCATCCAAATGTCAAACAGGCTCCTGAGTCCAGTATTTGTGATCCTGCATTTTCTSCATTTGCTGCCAAAAATCAGGAAAAAATAAAAGAACTCTTTAACAGCAGTGYAGCTTTAAGAAGCAGGCATTCTTTATTCAGYCAGATACATGAAGTGCATTTCTCCTCCAGAAATCATGCATGCTGAGTACAGAAAAAGCTCCTATTTGTATACTAATTTTTACATACATATTCAACTGACTTTCCTGGAATAAACATACACTGATAATGATTTCCCTGAAATCACTGACATATGTTCTCTCCCCTCTGAGCATGCGTTCTTGGGGCTCTCTTTGGGAGTCTCTGGTGGTCAGTGACCCCAAAGTCATACATGACCACCTGGTGAACTGGTAAAATTTGCCACAGCTGAGTTGGCTACTTTCCAGTTGTTATTCCTCCAGAATAAGCATTGTGTGGTTCCATTGGCTAGTGGTTTTTGAAGAGTAAGCATTGTATTAGCCCACCAGGTGCAAATGGTTTTCCATCTGACAACACATTCACAAAACTAAGSCAAACACTTCTCCTCAGGATGATTTTCAAGCTACATTCCCAAATTCCTAGCCTAGCATAATTTGTCCACTGGGGACAGAAAGTCCCTGTAATCCAAGGATAACAACAACTGGTTGGTGGGAGAGAAATTTGTTTGCTATTTCTGCTCTTTAGCAAGGATCTGAATCCAAATTTCCCACCACACTTGAAAATGCCCTAGAAAATGCAACCTGAAGTTCTGAGAGAGACTCRCAATTTTTGCTGTCAGTGGCTTTCCATGTTGCATAAGCAATTAAATGTTCATGGGGTTGCTTCAGWGCTCCAAACTGCTGGAAATGTTCCATGGCTCTTCACTAGCAGAAATAACAGAACAACTTCCCACTGAGGTGTATCTTTGGCTTGMCTGGGAGCCTGCACCCAGCCAGGCCTGTCACATGGAATCAACTTATCAGTGATGAACTGCTYCAAGAGCTTAATCATTCATTGTGAATCTAAATGAAGTAACTAATCCCACATATGATGTAAAAATAAATGCTTTTATTTATGCTCTAAGCAGAGGCTACTGGGATTTTGGCTGCCTTGCAAACCAGTGAGAGGACCCCAYCTCAGTGTTCAAAGAGTGTGTGTCTCCATGAGGACGTTTCAATGTGCACACCAGGGCTGGTACAAAAGGATGGGCAATCCCAACACTGGACACCACCACCAGCAACCGCACCAGTGTAGCTCCAGCTCTGCCCCTCTTCCTCCACATGTGGGGAGAGGGAAATTCACAGAATCACAAAATAGTTAGGGTTGGAAGAGACTTCTGGAGATTATCCAGTCCAAGCCCCCTGACCCAGGTAGGTTCACTTAYAGCAGGTTACATAGGAACACATCCACGTGGGTTTTATCTCTCTCCAGAGAAGGAAACCTTGCATCTCCTGTGCAGCCTGTTCCAGTGCTCTGCCACTTTCAATTTAAAAGAAGTTCTTCCTTATGTTAAAGTGAATTTTTTTATCTTTACGGCCACTGGTCCTGTTTCTGTGTCCGGGCACCAMTGAGGAGTCTGGCACGATCCTCTTGGCACCCACCTTTGAGATATTWGTATGTATTGCTGAGATTCCCTCTCAGTCTTCTCCAGACTACACAGGCCCAGCTCCTGCAGTCTCTCCTCATGACAGAGGTGCTCCCGACCACAAATCATCTTTGTGACTCTCTGCTGGACCCTCTCCAGTAGCTCCTTGTCTCTCTTTTACTCATGAACCCAGAACTGGACACAGCAYTCCAGATGCGGCCTCACCAGGGCYGAGCAGACAAGACAGCACCGCCTCCCTCAACCTTCTTCTACTCACTTCCCGACTGACCCGAGGACACCATTGGCCCTCCTRGCCAYAAGGCACTACCAGCTGATGGGCAGCCTGTCATCCACAGTATCAACCTTTCCTTGGGGAGGCTAGGCCAGGTATGCTGGCAGCACACGCGTTACGCGCAGCGCGCCAGGCCGTGCCCGCGGAGGGGCGGAGCGGGGCGGGCCCGGCCGGATGAGCTCATCCGCGGGCGCCGCTGCCGGCCCGAGGGGCGGGGAGGTGAAGCCGGCGCCGGGCGGGCAGCGACAGCAGCGGCAGCAGCAGCTCGGGCGCCTGGCGGGGCCGGGCAGGGTCCGGCGTGTCCTTGTGTGTCCCGGCACACGCCCCGGGAGCCGGCGCGCAGGCGGGGCAGTGGCCGCCGCTGTAAGTGTTCCTTCCTTGTCCGTCGCACCCCCGTCCCCGTGCTTGCGGCCGGGCCCCGCCGCGCTCGCCCGGGCGGGCTGGCGTTCCCTGCCCCGCGGCGCTTCCCGCCGCTCCGCCACGCCTCGTGCGAGGGAGGCGCTGCTGGAGGTGACAAAACTTCCCATCCCTGCCTTTCCTTACAAACGAAGGGCCGCACCCGGAGCATAGGGGGCGGMATGCAAAGCTGCAGGGAGTGTGCGGCCGGCAGTCGCTGCTCTCCTTCATAGGCTGCTCAGTGGCCTTGTGGGCTTCTGGTGTCCTGAAAGAACTTTAAACGTGGATGTTCGACCCTCTCAAAGCTCATTAATAACCTGTTCCACTCATTAGCCTCTTTAACACCAGAAACATGTAGGTGAAACTCCTATCTTAATTAACGCTGGTGTGTAATTCATCTGAGGATTTCAGCTTAGTTGTGTATTAGGTCCTTTACTCAGGATAGTGCTTAGATTGCAGAAATCTAGTTGAATGGCTGAGGTGGCTTGCCAGTGTCAACATTGGAAAGACTTTTTCTGATTCCAGCCTTAAAGGTTTAGTTCTTTGACATTGTAGATGGTATTCATTAACAACAGCTGCATTAAATAGTAATAGCAATGTTTAAGTAATAGTCATTCTGTTTCCACACTGATTTTATTTGGGTGCTTYCTATGTATGAGTATCATTGGACGTGCATGCTCTGTGTCCTGAAAGTCAGTCACACACAATCTTTCCTTGTGTATTTTGAATGGAAATAAAACCCAAGGTAGTTCTGTTCCTCTTTAATGCTGTTCAGCATGTCCATAGAATCACTCACTTTGGAGGGACCACTGAAGATTAYCTAGTCCCTGTTCAAGCAGGGTTAGGTATAGTAAATTACCCAGGCCCATGTCCACCTTGAAATCATCTTGTAAAATAAAAACTGGAAAATTATGTCCTTACACAAGTGGTGGTCATGGGATTTGTTTTGGTTTTGTGGGGTTGTTTTGGATTTTTTTGTTTGTTTTTGTAGTTTGTTTTGTTTGTTTTTTTCCAAAAAGAAAGTAATGGTAAATTTGGGGACAGAAAATTGTAAATCACATATTTGGTCTCTCTGTAATTATTTTAGGTATTTGGTCATTACTATATTACAAATAATTGTCAGTGGAGTAAAAATGGGTTAAGGGCAATATCAGGATACTATTTCTAGCTCTTCTACCAGTTTTAAGTTATGCTTCTTTTTCAGTCTTGGGCATTTTTCTTTGGGAATTAGTACTTTGGGGTCAGAAGGGGACTTATTTTTTTTTATTCTTACTGAAGCTGAAAGACAGAGTTTTCTCCCTTGGCTTATAATTTCAGCTCATAGAAATAAATTTCCCATGCTGCTAACTTGCTGATGTAGTTGGTAAAGAAGGTCTTCCATTATGCTCATTATTCCTGTAGTTTTCAGACTTAAAAGGAGACTTCTGGAATGGTACCAATTGTTTTATCAAGGGATATCAGTGATTGAATTAATTTTMGCATCAAAACCTCATTAYGAAATGCGCTGTTTTTCTTGTGACGCAGAGTGARGTCTGTAAGCTYTCTTCTGTGGATTGTTTTATATTACWTTAACATGAGCAAATGTTTCTGTTAGTTTGTTTAAGCCTTACTTTCATCTATGGAACCCATTCTTGCCTTTAAAAGACTTAAGATATCCCAGGTGTTTATGGGGATGTATACTGTGTGTATGGGGAAAAAAAGTTTGTAATTACCAGAAATGTATATGTAATACTTAGTATTTAAAGAGTAAGATTTTTATTGATGCTGATGGTCAAGACTGAGTTCTTAGTAAGATTTTAGTGTCTTATATTGTGTGGAAAATGTATAAACCTGGATTTGGAAGGAGCTGCCTTGAAAGCAGTTTAAAGAGCATTAGTTATAAATTTCTTCTAATTATTACAGAGARTGTTTATCCAAAGGCACTGTTTTTCATTTTAAAGTTTCTTTAAATGCTGAGTAGAGAGCATTCTAGCCTTAATTCTAACACTTGCATGTTGAAAGCAATGGAATTAGCTTGTGCAGATGAAGAAAATCATGCTTGGCTGAAGATGAAGAGAGTTCAAACATGGTTTTATTTTCCTGGTACAAAAAACTGGTGTCTAAATGTGTCTGGATATTGGCCAGTGGCATGTAGGAAAGTCTGTCCCACTGAAATGCTTCTACACCTTTTGAAGAATACAGTGAATATGTACACAAACAAGTTGGTCTCCGTGCTTCAGGGATTCTTGTTTGCAGATCAGGATATTGGATTACRTTGCCAGCTCAGGTGCATGTGCCAGGCTGTGTACTTGAGTGACTTTGCATGGAAATATATCTGTTGACTGTTGATCAAAGCAGATGGTTCTGGCAGAATTGGCTGCTGGGAGAAATATCTTTGAACAATCTTAGCATAAGTTGATAGGGTTCATCTGACCGTCTTTGGTTTGCTAGAAGACCCAATTTTTGTAAGTTTCTAGTGACTTACTTAAATGGACTATTATTTCAGGGAATGAGTTTGTGTGTGGCATGGAAAATAGACAAGCTGAAATAGAAATGGGCACTATCTTAGGGATTGATGCCTGCTACTTGTGTCAGCATTTGTGTATGACTTTGTGCAACTCTGATTTTTCAAATATAAAGAATAGTAACATGGTTTTTAAGGCAATAACCAGTTCATGTTTTCAAATATTTGCAACAACTCCATGCTGGGAGTTTTCCAGGGCTTGGCAGATATGAAGTACAGAGTTGTAACTACTTGGATTGGTTGGAGACTTGATCTTCTATCGTATGGTCTTCTCCTTCTTCATTTCTGTTTTCTAAGATTTTGGAAATGCATGAAAAGTGACGGCTGCAGCTGTGCTCTGAAACAAGATGTATTTTGTGTATGCTCCATGTTTGGCATACGCCTTCATGACAAAATGCAGAATTATCTTAGGTAACTGTGGTTCGTTCCTGCCTTTCACAGTCATGTAAGCCATGACAATGTCACATGTAARACAGTCCTTTGCTAGCTGGTGTAGCAGGAGTGCGGTGAAATTAGGTGTGTGCTTGGAAAGGGAGTAGATAATTCAGTGCATTCTTGATAGTGTTGTTAGGAAAATTATTCCACAAAYGCCAGAGGTTTATGCCCAAAAAGGAGACAGAAGAGTCCTTTTACTTTATTTGAATAAAGGGAGAGGCCATGGGGAATGGGGTCTCTCAAATTTTTGGAGGACGCAGCCTCCTATTTATCCTGATTTCCCAGCTGCATGTCCCTCTCTCTTTCTCCATTGGCTGAGGTACTTGAGAGGTACAGACTTCCCAGAATGCCTAATACCTAAGATTCCCCTTTAACGTATAACCCTTCTTTTAATTTTTAATTCTCATGGAATTTATGGGGTTTCCCCATTGTTTCTTTCATCTTTCAATATCCAATTTCATTTATCAGCAAGCCTATGGTTGGTTTGTAAAGGCAAATATCTTCTTTTCCATTCATCAATCAGTGGAATCCTTCCTATTGTTTCTTTCATCTCTCAGTGCTAGTTTTATCTACCAGCAGACCAAGTGCTTGTTTGTAAAGACAAATCAGTCAWACCTCTCAGTGTGTTTCTAGCTCCTGACACATTATGAAGTCATCTCTAATGACCATGAGATGACTGTTTTTCAGGGTGGGTTTGTTTGTTTGTTTGTTTTTTAAGGTTGTAAGCCTTTCACTTGCTTTCACCTAGTAGTGCCTCTGAGGGATGCTTCAGCAAGTTCAGAGGGTTTTCTAATTTTCATATCTGGATTATTACAGTTAGAGTGGATTAGACTGGAGTAGTTAGCTATTAGCATTCAAAGTAACATCTTCTTGAAATAATGAAATATCAATATCAGGTATCATAATTGATCACTCCAGTTTTTAATATGCTGTTTACAAGTTTAGACTCCTTTGTATAACAGTTCACCTCCCCTTTCTGGTTCACCATTTGAAATGGGTATTCTGGGTAGTTCAGCTGTCCCTGGGGGTTTTTTCCCTCAACTTTCACTGGACAGAATTATATTTCCAYGTTCTTCCCTATCTCTTTAATTCTTTTTAATTTTAACTGTAACCTGAGACTATGAGTTACTTTATTACCTGTCAAAAAGAAACTATTTTTTTTTAACCCTATAGATATTTTTAGGATGTTWAGTCTTGTCTACTTTGCAACTATGTTTTATGTTTCCCTGGAAACTTTTTTCTCATATTTTCTTTCAGAGAGCTRTGTTTCTAATTCAGGCAGATACTTTTTGTATTGAGTGGAAAACAATGTTATACAAATATAATTCCCCAAAAGGTCATATCRCTCCTGTTTCCCATTCTTTATGTCTTTTATATAACTCTGTTATGTGCTGGTGATCAAGATTGACTCTATTAATGTTGGCCACCATCTGCTGTTATTGTTTATTCTTTTGCGAACATCTGTCTTCTAAAATATTTAAACATATAATAAATTAATCAGCTTTTCCTGTAAGTTTATTACTTTTATTACTTACAAAATGTACTTACAAAGTAGATTTAATTAGAAAGATGCTTTGAATTTAAGGTCTTTCTTTAAAATATACTAGTCATTTTTTGCATCTCTGTGTGTGGAAGAAGTATAACATGGAATACTGTTTCTGAAATGATCACCTCGACTTCATAGCAGCATTACAAGTTCTAATTTTTTTTTTTCATGCCAGGAGGTCAGCTTGTGAACCTCCTTTTCTAAAGGTGAAATGCATTACTTGCACAGAAATGAAAATCAGACACTCATATTATGGGTGTAATATAGCAAAAAAAAATTGCAGAAGACAATGTTGAATAAGAGATGTATTTCAAAAAAAGATGTCAAAAATAATGTATCTTTTCTGTGATGCCACTACCATGACACATCTATAAGATAGTGAAGAACTTATTATACCAAATCTGAAGAATGTTTCTSTGAACAGTGTATTTCTGAAGTAGTAGTAAAAGATGTGCTCTTTGCATACACAAATCTCGAATATGTGTAGAACGCTTTCAAGATATAAGCAAGGATTTTGCTTCTGARGGTGAGGTAGCATGTTTCCTCTATTATATCAACACTACAATTAGAATTTGTTCTCTTARCATGTTAAGGAAAAATGGGAAGAAATACAGAATGAATGACAAATGCTAGACTGAATTARTTATATGATTATACATAGTTTCAGAGTTAATTTTTTTACACTCCATCTCAATCCATACTCAATTTGTCACAAAAAATGTAGGAAAGAATTATTCCTTTGTTGGAAAGAAYCCTTCCTTTGTTTACCTAGTCTTGACTTGCAAATTTGCATAGCATTGCAACTCCTGTTGGTTCTGCTTAGGATTTCAGTGGAGCATATTRTAGTACCTGCAGTAGTAATCATGTTGGAGGGAGAATAATACTATGATTTGTTTACATTTTGTGGCAAGACTTGATTGAAGAAAAGACACTATAAAGTTACATTTATTCAAATGCACTTGGAATCAAATGGTAAATGAAATCATTATTTATTTTCCAGCCTGTTCAGTTAAACTCCACAAATTATCACATATTTATGAAAAGACATCACAGTCTATACAAAGAAGAGCATGGGGTTTACATATCTGATGCACAGCTACCTTTTTCCTCCTCACCAGTCCCTGGTACCCRTCATTACTTTTTGCTTCTGTGAGTGCACACATACTTTCTCTGCATATCRTCTCAGTGGTTTAGTCATGTTGGACCAATGAAGGACAGTCTGTGTGTAGATGCTAAATTTCAAACAGAGGATGAGTGTGTTGTTTTACAATGTTGTTGAACTAGCATTACTGATTAAAAGCAAATGTACAGATTCCTAGACTTCAAAKAAATGAATACACATACACAATATATACACATACAAATAATTTTGTTCTGTTCAGTTACATGTTTTGAAAATGGTCCTTTAAAAAATTCTGTGAGAAAGATCATTATCTTTTAAGTCTAATATTACATTCTGTTGTAATTTTTATCCTCCTTTTTTGCTGAAGTGCATCCTTTCTTTACCATTTTTTGCTTTCATTTTTTTTCCTCACTTGGCTTTATTTCAGTTTGCTTTAACGTGATTCCTGTGTTATTTGTTTCATTGCTACGGAGGTTGTGTGAGTGGTCATTCATTGCCCTGATCTTTTACTTTTACCTTGATAATAAAAAAGCTGCCTATTTAAGTGTCAACTGTCTATTTCAGCATCCAAGTACATGGCTCATTCCTGTCTTTTCTTCTTGAATCAAAMGGATTATTTCCTGAGGTGGTTGGGGTCCGATATTTGATAAGCCAGCTAGAGCCTGAAGGAGGAGYAAATGCCCATCTTGTCTGGGACACAAGCATTTATCCACGTATTTGAATGTCATAACATGAGCATGTTCATGACAATGCATCTTTCATGTTGAGGTAGTTTTTATGTAATGTGACTTCGAGCCCAAATGAAACATTAGATTTCTAGCTCCTAATTAGATGATTATCACATATATATATATCTTGTTGTAAATTCTGGATGACCTTACATTGGCTTTTTTTTTTTCCCTCCCCACTGTAAATGCTATGTATTTTCAAAAAGTACATAATTTTACCATCAAATTTCTTGCTTATAAAGTACGTTAAATAAAACAAAATTAAGATGCACAACTGTTGTTGCAGCTCTATTAATATCTGCTTTAAAAAGAAATCTTGAAAATGCTTTGTGCTAGTACTGATTATACTTCTATAGATTTTGGGCTGATACAAGTCTGRAGTTGGGAAAAGAGTAGTTTAAAGGCAGTGTGTGTTGTTCATATGTTATAATGACTTTTAATTTTAGAGAGYTAATTTTATTGCATTTATGCTCAGCTGGTTTACTGCATAGGGGGTAACATTACCTGCACACAAGAGGGCACACTAAGACCTGTGGAATATAGTTACAGAAAACCTTTTCAATTAGGGTAAGTTAATATCTGTAGAGAAAATGATGAAAACATAATTTGGATGTAGAACTGGTTTTAATGTTGGCACGTGTTCTGTATGAATATTTTATGTTTGTGCCAGAAAACTTAAGTAGTCTTATGATTAAGTCCTTTTGGTTTGGTTTAGTTTAGTAAATATTGAGAAAAGTGGCTTAAAGAAAGTACTCTGGACTTCTATTGAAAGTGTAGAGAACACGGTTTCCTGGGAGTATATTTGGTATTCTTAAAGTTGTATATCTCTGTTCTTATTCTTTATWTCTGTGTTCTTACTCTTTATTGTCTCATTCCCTTTTCATTTAGTGTKTCAAATTCAGTAACAAAAAAAATCAGGTCTATAGAATACAAAAACCAATCARTTTAGAAAATTAGCTCAGTGTAATGCTTTGGAAGGCATGGAGGATAGTTGTATTTGCAAGACAGCTTAATTTTTTTTTTTTTGCTTGTCTTTTCTCCATGCCCCTCTAGGGAGAGGCTGCCCACATCTGCTGTACACACCCAGTCAGGGCTCAGGTACAGCAGGTAATCTTCCCTAATTGCCTCATCCCAAGGCTGGTGTCTTCTCCCCACAATTGTGTGCACAGGATAGTACTCATATTTTATAAAAGGTGTCATTTTTATATTATAAATATTTACAAATTAAAAATGTGTTTGTGCGAAACAGAGTTTGMATGTTAGTTCAGTGCTGGGTTTTTCCCCACTATGTCACTTTATTTCTTTTCTCTGTCACCCATAATTACTTGACCTGCTAGCAGCCATGAGGTTTTGGGAGTCAGAAAAAAAAATCCAGGTAACATCAGGTCCACAGCATTACATGCAGACATTGTAGATGCATTGCTCGTGTTGCCTGAATTTACTGAGCTGTTTCAGTGAAAGAGAACCTTCTGATGTGAGCTTGTTGCCCTAGTATGTTTGCAGAAAGATTGTTAAAAATTAAAAGGAAGGTTTTTCTCAGCTTGCCTTCACAGACAGCCCTGAAAGTGCTGKTTTTGGCAGCTAGAGGGTCACTGAGGTAGGGAGGTACTTGCTATGTTTTTGTGCTTTGTGTGGAACTAGTTTAGGGAACTGTATGGACKGTTTCTTGCCCTGGGTCTTTCACTTAATGCTTGTAGCTTGATAGCATGCCCTGGATTCCTAAAAAAAAGGTACAACATGTCTTTGGGGAGTCTGAGTTCCCCTCTGTGCTGACTCCAGGAATTACATAAAAATGGGCTTTGGACAGTGAAGTCTATGCTGAGGTGTAAAGCTGTGAAATAATGTTGCAATGGAGTATCTGTTCTCTTAAGGCACTTAGAAGCGGGCCTGGCTGCCTATCATGGTGAGTGTCATTGAAATGCCAGGGAGGGAGCTGTTTGTATTTCATCTCTGAAATTTATTCCTCATCCAGAAAGCAAACAGAAAGGRCTTAAGTGGGCTAAAAGTGCATGACTGGTCAGTGGTCATAGCAAAACAGAGAATGCATGTCATTTTGAACTTTGTGATTAACATCTGCCACTGTTGGAACAAATGTTGGTGCATTTTAGTATTTTTGTGCCTTTATAGTGATTTACATACATTCCAGTGAAAAGACTTTTTGTTCTCTGTAAGGCGCTATTCAGTGTTGTTAGTTTCCAGCTACAAAAATATAATTATATACCTTAATATTATTTAATATTTAATTATAGATTAAAAAAAATATTCTTGAGCAATCTCAATGGAACACTTGTAACGCACTCCTTGTGAATTTTCTTGTAAGTGCTGATATGAGAGTGGTTGTAATGTGGATAAGCATTGTATTTAGGAATTTATTACTCTAAAAATATAAGACTATATTAAGAGGTGATTTAGACTTACTCTTCGTATTTAAAATCCCTGTATAAATAGATCACTATCTTTTGATATTTTTGGTTGTTTCTATAGGTTTATAAAAGCTGTCTAGAAATACTTTAATTTGAGTTCTTATCTGAGCTACTGGTTCCTGACAGCAAATCCTGAAGCCAAGCAGATGCCCTTCTAGCCTGATGCCATTGTGTGGAGATACAATCACCCTTTAGCTGTACTATTGTAATAAAGGCAGCTGGACTTTAAATAGATKAAAATCGGTGCATTTCAGAAATGATTGTGAGATTATTTCCTTTTTTTTTTCTTTTTCTTTTTATAGTGCAAGAAGTGGAGAAACTACAATTTTGTTATTCTTATCTTATTTAAAATTAATTATGGCGCTGGGAGGCTGAATATTTTCCTGGAGTCGTCATATATCAAAATTGTCTAAGGCTTTGTAAAACTGTTGTCCAACAGATGAACATGGAGACACAGCTAGATCCCATGAAGGATGACTTGCCTTTAATGGCAAACACTAGCTACATGCTTGTAAAGCACTATGTATTGGACTTGGATGTGGATTTTAAAAGTGAAGTTATTGAAGGCAGCATAGTTTTGTTCTTTGAGACTGGGAGCCAGTACATGAAGACCAGCAGTGCTGCCTGCCAGTCACAGTTTGATGATACCTGTAAAATGAGGGCATCTGAACCCTGCCACATTCCTATGATAAATGTGAGTACCTTTTCATCTAAAATGGAATGTAATGATTTTGCTGCCAGTGGTAAAGAAGAGGAAGCTACTTCTGATGAAAATAGTAACCATAGCAACAATGAACGGGCTTCTGGGATTTCTGGTTCAAAGGACTGCTGTGACATAGAGAATCATGGAAACAAGGATTTTCTGCTGATATTGGATTGCTGTGATTTATCTGTCCTAAAGGTTGAAGAGGTAGATGTTGCTGCTGTGTCAGGCATTGAAAAATTTACAAGGCCTGCCAAGCAAACTAGCGTTTCAAAGGAGCTGGAAAATCTCAGGAATCAGATTGTACATGAACTTGTGAGTTTACCTGCAGATCGCTGGAAGGAGCAGCTATACTATTTTACTCACTGTAGCCAGGCACCTAGCTGTGGGGAGCTTCTGTTCAGTACTGGCACCTGGAGCTTGGAGATAAGGAAATCAGGAATYCAGACTCCGGCAGACTTTCCTCATGCAGTAAGAATATGGTACAAAACCAAACCAGATGGAAGGTCTGTTACATGGACTACAGACCAGAGTGGCAGGTATGTAACTATTTGCTGAAAGCTTTGTATGCAGTAAATTTAAATAGATTTAAGAATGGAGAATCATATAATTGCTGAGTAGCTGTGAAGAGGATGGCTACACTCTTGAACAGTTTTCATTTCATCCTCGGTTTGAATCCTTTTGCTATCCTGCAGAAGAACAGACAGTCTCTCGGCTCTTGAAACCCTAATGGACTTGAAGATCTCAGACCTGTCTCAGTGATTGTGTTTGCTCTTTCTGAGTGGGAGTAAATAACTTGAGTGTATTTCAATAAGTATGCGCAGGGAATGGGGAATTAYCATGTAGGGAAAGGAAAGATATGAATGACATGTTACTTTGTGCTCTTTTTCCTTCCTGGCTCACACAACATAGAGTTCAAKATATAGAACGTTTAATAGAATTACTTCACAATTGGTCCTTTATCAATATTGTAATCAGCTTAGAAATAGCCTTTTCCTATTTAGTCTCTCATAATCAACTTTCAAAATCTCCCTCATCTATAATGGTAAGAACATTGATGACAGCAAATAACTGCAAACTGAAAGAAGAATTGGCATTATATCTAGTGTTAGTGAAAAGGACATGGTATTGTACTGAAATCCTCATTGTAAGCCTTTTATAGAAGGGAAACTACAATCCACTCGACTTTTACAACTGCAATTGTTTTATTGCAATGATGAAAGGTGGATTTTAATGGTGTTATTTCTTTATGATGTCTAAAAAGGAGGAACAAAGTAGGAAGATAAGGAACAAATTTGACCTAATTGAATACTTGCTTTTCTTTCCCAATMAAGAGATATATGGTTACTTTTTAGTTCAGTTATATTGATATAAATTATATGAATATAAGTCTTTTCACTGGCATCTATATTGGTGAGGAAAATGGGGCCTTTTGATTGTGATGGTYAGGGAATTCTGCTACTGATCTATAAGCACCATCAAGTCCAGAAATGTCTCAGTCATGTTAATTATTTCTTTCCTTTCCTTTCCTCACACTCTGAAGAGTTATTTTGTGGTATGAGTTTAGGAAATTAGGAAATGTAGTACCCTTTTATCTGTAAATTCTGAATTTTGACTGCCTGCAAAAGTAGAGCAATTGCCTATGATCATGTATCTACCTACCTGCCCTAGTAACTAATGTTGCAATGCTCAGCTGGTATAGGACTCCTCCTCTGTGTGTTTTGAACATTTGAATGTTTCTTTTAAGCATCCAAATCATGAACACTTTTGACTGTATGATCCTTTCACTGTAAAGCTTTGTTTTTACTTTGCTGACATTTCRTGGCAGTTGTACACAAATGGATGGAATTTTGTGATCAAATGGAGCAGAAAAAGCAGGCTTTACATGGATCCAGCAGTTTGATGGGATAAAATAGTATAAACTGWTCTATTTTCAGGCCTGTGTAGGATATTCCAAAAACTAATGCCTATCGAAAAATAAGTTTTCATAGCATTGTCATTAGAATCCTTCACTGTATCTTTAAAACATCAAATTCTGTATGTGAGGAGCCCATAAATATAATGTTAAATCTCATATTGCCATTGGAGTATTCTTCAGATTGTTCAAAATTAGGTATCTGGTGCTTTTTTTTTTCCAGCTGTCAAATTCTTTGCCAAAGGAGTCTATACTGTGGTTCCAACTCTGAAGAAAAGTAAATAACAAAATACACACATTGTGTGACTACTTGCAGTGTTTCCTGTAATTTAACACTAGTACAATGTTTTCAAATTAGGCTATGCACAATTTGATCAAGACTTCCATTTTATTTGTTTTAAAGAACGATCTATTATAATGCACAAAAATTTCCAGTTGAAACAAAACTTTGTGGGATGAGTTTAGGCAAGATCAGMTATGTGTATACAAACATGTTATCACAGCAGGACACAGTTCTGTTTTTAGTAGAGGAACTGAATACATGGAATTACAGATTTCACTGCCTGAGCTTTTGGGGCCAAACAAAAAATGCAACCACTGAGCTGACTTGTGCTTATGAAAAGAGGGAAGGAGGGAAAGTGTGAAGGAATGACCAGGAAGCCTAACAAAATGCACTGAATGAAAGGGATACATGTGACCTCTCTAAACTTGGATGCTAGTTCCTTCCATCACTGGTATGATGGCCAGCCATAAAGCATATTACGGAGCTAATATAATTGAAAGTAAGTAGAGGTGGAAAGAGAATAAGATGTGTTTGGAAAACACCACTGAGGTTAATTTGGAAGGCAGAGTTATTTACTACAAATTAGAAAATGTGTCATGAAAAAAGACATTTTTTCATGTTTGTTTTTCAATGGCATGACTTAGCATTGTTCTGTGCTCTTGGAAGCTGGAAATGCAGGAAGGGAATAAAGAATTTGGTTTTCTTTATAGGCAAGTTTTGGTAGAATAAGATAGTCCAGAACCCTGGTAGGTGACAGACTAAATCCTAAGAGGTGATCCTCAGCTGTGGGGAATCTCTACTGTTATTTTGTTTATTTTTGTTCCCASTAATGGGAACAAGGGAATATAAATATCTGAGCAATTAATGAAGCATTTTGAAGTTTGTTGGATTATTC
>CADDXX010000080.1:1200344-1374215 GCA_902810485.1 Alauda arvensis
AAACAAGCACAAATGAAAAAACAAACCAAAACCAAACGAAAAAAGTAGGCAAACCCTGAGTACAAAAGAAATGTATTTGATATTCCTGAACTGTGGAAGGCAACGAACAAATATTTGCAAAAAATTTAARTTCTCTCCTCTGGATTAGTTGTCCAAATGAAAAGGATGACAATGAGAAACATGGTTATTATTGACTAGCGGTTTTTTCAACAGTAAAATGTAAACAAGAACACCTGCTGTGACGGAATCTGATGGCAGTCACTGCCACCTTGCAGATAGGTAAGTTGATAAGGCCAAGTAAAAAAGTTCTTGTGGTTTAGATGCCAAAAAATGTAATTTGCTTCACAAATGTAATTTGGAATAAGGAACAGCTGTGAAGAGCAGTGCTTTTACAGGGACTGGCCTTTTACAGGGATGCCCCCTTACATCCTTAAATGGAGACGGCCTTTGTAGAAATAGGGAATTTTTCAAATACAGGAAAGGGATAGAGTTTCTGAGCTGGGCATTTTCCTTGATAAAGCCTCAGTCGTCAGGCAAAGCAAGTTCACATGGGTGAGCCTTGGGGTATATTTCAGGTGTTTGATGGCAGGTATCGCAAGGCTTGCAGATTCCTATTCAGAGAACAGATTATCAGCTGAACATTACTACTAAGASAGCGTTGATTCATTATTGTAGTGGGTAGACTTACATGGGAGAAGGAGCTCTGCCAAGAGCTGGTTTGAACTGATTTTGTTGTGTTGTATATATGATATACATAGATATGTGGTCTACTGATGAGTTACAATTGCTCGAATCAAATTTTCATCAGAGAGATTGCTGAACAATAGACAGGCCCTAGTCTGCCCTTGGGGCAAAAACAAACATTACCAAAACTAGTACTTGATTTCTCCAATAGTCTGGATGGCTATTTGCTTGGGAATGTTTACCCATATTTCTCATGGTCTTCCTTTTAGTTAGGATAACTGACTCAGAGGAGATAATTTAAATYTTTTACAAATATTTGTATGTTGCCTTCCACATTTCCAGGAATATCAAATCAATTAATTTTGTTCTCAGGGCTTGCCTTTTTTTGTTTTGTTTTGTTTATTTTTTGTTTACTTGTCATATAGTTGTCCAGAGGAGTGACCAGAGATGTTATTCCTGTGTTTTGTGGATGCTTGTTCTTCCAGTATAATGAGTAATTAGATTAATATTCTGATAAGTCTCTGCTTATCTTTCWTTTTTGCTGCATGAAATTTCCTTAACTCCTGGAACCTATCTTGGCAAAGATTATGGTTAGCACAAATATTACATAAGTAGATGATTTGGGTATTACAAGACTATTAAAAGTTAAAGACCAGGGTRGAGGGGATAGGTAGTAGAAAGAGGAAAGGAACTGTGAAGCTTCCTTGCTAGGATTGGGTAGAGGTAAATGATTTGAAAAGGGCWAATAGGGGTATCTAAACAGCAGTCTAAACTTTATTATTTGTCTTTGCTATTCTATCATGTGCTTAGGTTAGCTGCTTATTGTTCTGGATCAAATGAAGAAACTGATAGATATCAGAATAAGAATTACATTTCTGGTCCTCTTATGTGCTGGCATTGTGCTACCTGACTCCAAACAAAGACAATTGTCAGCTGCAATTGTCAGCTGCAGTGGATATAGTAAAGTAACATGGCACTATTACYAATGCTCTGAAAAGAAATTACCATTTTAAAAGAAATATAATAAATATCTAATTAAAAGGCTGATGTAATTGTTCTTCTGGTAGTTTGCTTTAAAAATTTTGAATTTGTGTGTTTCATTACTGTTTTTTAGCAGACTGACATAATTGGGTATACTTAGGTATGAAAACATTAATAAMTATACCTGGACAAAAATTGTATTAAAATGGGTGAGGAGTGGAAAGAAGTCCTAATTCTGAAGAACAGATTATATACTTGACCAGTCTTTTTCCACTTATCTAACTCACTTTTGACTTGGGCTTTTATGGTAGAGACYTGTGACCTTCCTGTGTGTTTATTTTAGCATTAAAATGTCTTAGGGAGAAAAAAGAGCTGCTGGACCAGACAGTGTAGAACTAACCCTGTAGGAGCAGCTTGAGTGCAGCTTGAGAGCAGCCCTATCTGTGAAAGGGTAGTGGCAATATCTGTAAAGTGCCTTACAGTCTGCAGGTAAAAGTGCTGTCTGAGAGCGGGTGACAATCATGTTCCTGATAGCATCTATTCTCTGTAAAATTTATATTGTATTTGACACAGCATTRTAACAGTTTAGCACTGTTCTGCCAGCCACTCTTCTCTGTCATTGTGGCATTTCCCTCTACAGAATGCAAAGGTCCCCTATACTGCTTCTAAGAGTGGATTGTACCAATGGCACCTGGCAAAACAGCCTTTATGGTGCAGGGCAAGTMATTGGAAAAATGTGTATAGCAGTAATCACTTATCCCACCTTTACTAAGAGCTCTTTTTATAAACCTGTGTATTTTAAAAAAGTTTTCATGAATGAGAAATCACCTGTTCATGCCTTCCCAGCACATATGTGTTTTAGGGTAAATAATAAGCCAAGTAGCTCTTGGCTGGCATTACTGGGAGGAAGCAGATCTTCCTGGAAAGTGAAAAAAGAGATTCTTCATTTCTCTTGTGAACTTTCTGCCTTGCGCTTTGTTTTGATGGAGAAAAGTCAATTATTTTATTTATACCATAGTTGGTTATAGATTCAGTTTTAGGAGTTTAATTCCAACTAAGTTAATTAAAAATCCATGCAGATTGGTGGTCTGTCACATTTAGCTGTGCATTGTGTTTTACTGTTTGAAAGATAAMCGCTTGGCTTTCTCTCCACTGCAGTTACCTGAACTTCACTTGATGTCTAGGTCCTACTCTATTCACTGTGGCTCTTGATGGGGGAAGTTAGATTATTTTCTTTTTCTGCTTGTGTACATTAACAATAGCCATACTTAAACTGCAGCTTTCATCCCTGTTTTGCTGGAAGATCAGCTGGCCTGCATTARTTAAGCCAGGGTAATTTAAATGTGCCAAGACAGCTGTGGATCCATTAGCACTGCTAGCAATGATAAGTGGGCAAAAATATATTGGAATATATTTCATTTGTGACTGTCAGTATTTCCAAGTTCTTTCTCTCTGTAGAGTTTGAAGCTGGCTTTAGAGACGGAATAATTTGAAAGGAAAAGCAGTTTGGTGGCAGTAAATAAAATACTAAGGTCTTAGCCATTGCAAAATCAGTTTTGCCTTAACAATTTGTGTCTTACTTTCYAAAGTGTTTTGATAATTTTTCAACTCAAGTGATGAATGATACTGATCAGAATATTTTTAGCCTCAAGCCTTCACAAAAGAATGTATTCTGCTCCCGTAATATTTAGCTTTAAATATTGTAGGTTTTGAAGTGATGCTTTCAGGATTTTCTTTCTTTTACTGGAGAACTTATTGACTGTAGATTTTTTTATACAATGTATAATTGAAAAATTAGAGCTTTTTTCCCCTTTTAGATAAGTGGGGTTGTTATGCAGGTAATAGGAAATTAGATACTACTGCAAAATGCAGCAAAATAAGTAAACCAAGAATCATGAAGTCCATCCACCAGCAACAGCAATTTAGAAGGAGCGAATGAAAGGCCTTTTTAYCTTCCCAGCTGTAGCTTAGTGGCTAATAAAAAATTTACTGGCATTAGATATTGCAGTTGAAATTGGAAAGGGGTGGTAGACATAGAGGTTCTGCTGGGGAGAGGGTTAGAATAACTGCAAAAAGAGCAGTACTACAAGGAAGATTGCTATGTTAGGAGCATGAAGGAGGCTGAAGCTGATAGGATAGAAATTAATTCTTGCTATATACCCTTTGGTTGAAATTCCCAAAGACAGGTGAGCCAGGATGCATTACTTCTTAGATTAAATGTAAAAATGTCAGGATTATTGAACCTTGGACTAAGGAAGGTTCAAAACTAGATCTACTGCTGAGTTTTGCATGAGCCTCCAGGTTGCTAATTCAGGAGGCTGGATTCATGATAGTGCAAGCACTACTGGGAGATAGCAAGGAGWTGTCACATGTGTTGGCGAAGCCCTGCAATCATCAGAAGATACTCAGAAGCCTTCTTTGACCTTATGGGTTCAACTGGAAGCTATTGTATGAGGCTGCAAGACTCATGCAAAAGCAGGAGAGGGAAAAGATTGAAATTAGATTACTACAATACCTTCAAACTAGAAAAGACTTACTTTTCTTGTCTTAAATGACTTTGATTGTACTTTGATTGGTTCATGCCATACAGGTTTGAAACCTGCGGAGCTGAAGTTCAAGAARAAAACCACCTCAGTAAAACAACATCTTTGATTTTTTAATGTAGTATTTAATTCAGYCTTTCTTATTGTAATTCCATCTTCAATCTCTTTTCCTTGCATCTAGGCCATGTGTTTATACAATGGGATCACCAATAAACAACAGAGCCCTCTTCCCATGCCAAGAACCACCCATTGCCTTGTCAACATGGCAAGCCTCAGTCCGAACAGCTGCAGGCTTTGTGGTGTTAATGAGTGGTGAAAACTCAGCAGAACCAGTCCAGCTTCAAGAAGGTAAAATACATTTTTCAAGGCAAATTATTTTCAATACTTTTATAATTAGAAATCCAATTTAGTAAATACATGATTTGTGAAAGAATGAAGTTCCTAACCTTAAAAACACTTCCATGTTTCTCTGTAATCTCCAAGTCACTTTGTGGAAAAGTTACCTGCTCAAAGCCTCAGGATAACTTCGTAAGTATTCAAAGTACCTACWTATCTGCATTTCACTGTGTTACTTAGTTTTCCCCTCAATCTGTGTTTCCAAACTGAGATTTCACTTTTCATAAATTGGYTTTATTTTAATCACAATGTACTTGRGTTTTGTAGATGAAGTACCTTAYCAGGCTCTCAACAACTTCAGACCTCAGTAGATAATCATCTTTGAGTTTTAGTTCTCCAGTCTGAGTGTAGCATGTGATTAGAAGCAGCCATTGTGTCATATCTGTTGCCTGGAATACATGGAATAGCTGAAGAATACCAGGTCAGTGCCCTGAAAATCTGATCTCTGTGGGGGTTTTATGCATTGATAAAACATAAACAGTACATTTTCAACAGTAAACAAATAAGTATTTCTTCTGTGTTGGTTATGCTTTATTATCTAAACTTCTTTCTGCACAGAGAAGAAAATTTTTAAGACTTGTGTAAATTCTACATATAATGAAGTATGTCTTGTTCTTGTGAGTTTTATATAATCTGTCAAATTGGGTCAGTATTTTCTAGCGTGAGTAGTTCTGATGAGAAGTAGCATATAAGAAAAGGTTAGAATTAAACTTTCCTGGGAAAGAATATCTTCTGTTCCCCTTATAATAGGCAGTTTTATTCTTGAGTGGAAAAAAAGGAGAAAGTCTCCTTGATTTGAGAATCATCAGTTAATCCAATTCCATTTTCATGGAATTGTCTGGTTATATTTGACCATATATGAGACCTCTTTCAAGGCTTGTCTCTGCTGCTGAAATATGGAAAACTGCCACAATGAGCTGCTCAGCTCCCTTGGAGAATAATACTTTCCTGTCTCAGCATCAAGAAAGCAAGGACACTCTTGACTTCAGACTAGGATAACAGCTTTTCCATCAGTGGTTAACTAGTTTAATGAGAGACCTTCATTGTCTTGCTTACATACAGCTGGAAATGAAAACAGCAAGCTGTTTGGAATTGCAAAAATATACAAAACTTACACAGAGACAAAAAGGGAAAGGAGTAATATTCTCAGGAATGTTTTAAAATCCAAGTAAACCYAAGATTTAAGTGCTAATCTGAAACTTTGAATAAATTCTTCATGAATTTAGGAATACAAATTAATTAGCTTAATTAATAGGACTTTTAAGAGTTAAAAATATTTTAAATTTTCTGTTGTTTTAAATAACCTGTCCACATAGATCTTGTTGTTTGGCAATTCTGGAAGGTATATGAAATGTGGAAAAATTTTAAAATTTTGTCTTTACACACCAGRAAGCCTTTCAGGATAGCTTCAGTTGAAAAAAGTTAGCCAAGTTATTTACATACAGTGTGCTATTGCTGTGCTGCATATTTWTAAACTCATACATAACTGGCATAATAATAAAATAAATTTTTTAAAAAATGCTATTTATTGGAAAGAATCAGCATTTTGGTAAGCAGTTGTAAATAAACTTATTCTTAATAGACTTACAATTTAGCTGAATAATTTTTTCCTTTAAAAGTCATATTTAAAACCAATGTGCAGGCCGACAGAGAACAAACAGCAAGTGAAGTTGATTTCTTCAGGCTTTTAGATATCTGCATTCTGCTTCACAGACACATATCTCTACATGTATGGATGCAGTAATCTGGTGCATAGCTGGGCTAGGTGTACTCTTATTGCAGATTCCTCATTTACGACTTGTCTTTGCAGGTTTTGGCAAGAGCCTTTTTCCTCCCATATGTGCCATTTTTGCATTCTGCCTCCTGCAAAATTGGTTGAYCCTGTCATTTGAAATAGAGTGAGGCCATGTTTGTTTGAAAATAGTGATAGAACACTTACGCAAGTAGAAATGGTAGCTATTTGAGTATGACCAAAAGTGCTTAAAATATCTTGCATWTTTTATGGAATACTTAGAAAAGTTGATCAGGAAAATGCAATTAATAATGTCCTTTAGGAGAAAGCTTGCCAGGGAGCACTACATGTGTGTGTAATGTGAACCATTTAAACATTAGACTTATTTTTCTACACTTGTCAGTTTCACTTTCCTTCAGCACGTTACYATGACACATGGAAGCTGCAAATACATTTATTCACAAGCACCTTTTTATTTGTTCAGTTCATACTCAAGAAGCAGATATTCAGCCTTTAAGTGTGAAATAGACTGGCTTGTTTTTGTGTGGTTTTACTATGTAATCCCTGATCTTGTTTTGACATCTGCACTATAATGAGCGAGGAATATGCGGGTACTGAGAAAAAATACAGTGCTGGAAGAGCCACTGCTCCTGTGATGTAGTTAGCAGTAACAACAGTTGCCTTTGCTRGTCTCCTCACTTTCCACAAGGCAAAACAAAAGTGTGTGCAGTACTTGTGTTGATTGATCTCCAGCATGTATCAGGGACTACAGCCAGGGTAGATGAGAGCTTGTCATGTGCTACTCATCACATTCATCTGGCATGAATGTGAGGGAGCTCTGTGGGAAGTTCTGGTTTTCAGATGAGATCAAAAAATCCTTACAAGTTACAAAGAGTTTCAGAAAGCTGGAGGGTTCTTAATCCTGGTGCTTCAGCCCAAAGAGTAGTTTTTACATAACTACTTATTTAGCTGCAATTTGTATATTAGCACAAGCTCTTGCCTTGTTTATCTGTCTCTCCTTTTCTGTAGAGGTCATTGAATTTTGTGGGTTTTAGTGAATAGAAAAAACATCAGCTGTATTTTGTKGTTTGTGTTAGTGCAAATTATTTGACAAAAAATATACTGGTAAGTAAAAAATGTTCACAATGTTCTTGCATATGGCATTAACAGATACAGCTTTTGCGTTTTTTTCAATTACAATGAACTCTACAGGACTCAAGCAATTTTAATGATTTCAAGGATGGCTGAATGCATTAAAAATTCTAGGAAGTAATTACATCATTCATCATTATTATTTCAAGTAGGAGAAATAAATCTTTAAATCGTTCTTTTGCACAATTATAAATAGATTAAAATTTCTTGTTCTTGTTAAACATTTGCATGGRAAGTTTTTCACTTTTAACTCATAGAATAGGTGATTGTTGCTGCATAGTTAGTGCAGTTATGACACAATAGATTTGCTTTGCAGARCTGAAAAAAATTATTTTCAGAATTATGAGTAGAGAAAATAACAAAGTGTTTTGAAAATATTATAATTGCCTAAAATAATTATGTGTAAGAATCGAGTTGTTTTAAAATTACAAGTAGAATGACTGGTGTGATCGACTTCTATTTTTCCCATGGACTAACCCCAGCTCAAGCACTTGTTTTTCCCAATGTGTTCTTTCTCAGTCTGAAGATGTCTTTATGGTACAAAATGTTGTGTTTGGTAAGGAAAGCCACRTCCCCATTTCAGCTGCACTGTTTGCTGTTGTCCTAGAGATGGAGCTGCCTCCAAGGTTGACACTGGAAAAAAGCACAGTGCAGCCAGAGGTCGGGGAGACCAGCAAAAAGGAGTTGAGATCCCAAATCTGTGTGCTGGGATAGATCATAGGATGCAGATGAAGGAAAACAAAAACAAAGCCCACTGACGTGAAGATACTAGAAGGAAGGAAGTGAAGTTACAGGAGAGGTCAGGCTGGGAGACAATCAGAGACAGTAGTGAGAGAAGACATGAGGTCAGTGAGTTAGTTAAGCTGTCTTTGAAACAGTGCTTCATGGTTCTCTCCAGAGGGAACTTCTGCCAGCAGCAAGACCTTTTCGGTCACTGATGAGCAAATGCACTCTTTTCAAACCTGGAGGATTCTATGGTTCTGTAGAGAGAACTCATTTGTCATGCTCGTGCATGTGATTTCAGTCAACTRCTGTAGGATAAATATATAGCTATTCTACATTGTTCTTGAGTATTAATGTAGAAGGCATCAAAAAGCACTGCAGGAAATGGACTGAGCCCAGGGTAGATACGCAGAGACATGATGAAACTTGGATCTTGCTCTGGGAGGATGCATAGTTCACAGGATTTCTAAAATCCTTTCAAAATAAAAGGATCTTTGATACCTTCACTCTTTTTGCATCAAGTAATCTCTAAATAGCATGTGTTCATTGCTAATTTGTATAAATTTCTGAATGCAGTACATGCTGTTCTTCTCTCTGGACTGCTAATCTGATTGCCATTCCTTTTAGACATWCTGTTCAAGCTGTTTGTGGAGTGTTTTTTAGAAAAAAACCCTGTTGCTTGCTCTAACCTGTCTTACTAACTTGTTTCTCACTGTAATGCTCTCTGATCTCTGTTTGCCTAGAACAGGCCAACACCCTTTCCTTTTAGACAATCTCACAGTTGTGAGAGCCTTCTCCTTTATACTTCATGCCATTTGGAACAGTTTTCTGTAACTGCTTTTGACTTCCGTGCTTTTTTCAGAACATAGTTGGAAACACATGACAGTTTTTTGATAACAATTTTCTCTGTTGTTATTTAGTTCTTAAGATTTTGCAATTAACATAAATATATGGAGCATTTTGTAGCATTTATAGCATTTAGATGCAACAGTAAGTGCAGAAYCTCTAAGTTTTTTGTATGAGTTAATGGCATAGTTGTTATTAACTACAGTGTGTGCAGGCTTGGGCCTTTARCACAGTATCTATCAGTGAAAGTCTGTACATCAGGAATTTGGTATTCTGAAATAATATATTGTTGCTGCCCTGGATAACTTTTTTATCTCAAGGTGGCATTTGCTTTTCTAGGCTTATTTGTACCTTTGTTAAGTTAATAACAATTAAATAAAAAAAGGTGGAGTGAAATTTGGCAGTTATCCTCCTTACTCTTGGTGTGTTTGGAGCAAATAAGTCCATTCTGCTTRCTGACAGGTGGTCAGGAAAATTACAGGAGTATTGTATATTCACCTAGCAATATTGACAAAAGGTTTTTGATGGTGGATGATGCCTAAAGTGGAATGGAGTGCAGGAGTGTAAGTGGTTTCTAGTGCATATAAGAGGCAAAGACTAAATCTGCCTCTCGTAAGACTTCACAAATGGTATTTTTTTGTCATCCTAAATAGAAGGTGGAAAACTTATTGAGGCTAAACAGAAGATTTTTTTTTCTTTGTCCTTCCTTTGGACAGTCTGACCTTCTTTGGTCATTAAGGTAGGAGATCAAGCGATGCTTTGCAGCAGTTGTCTATTTCCTTTCCTCTGTGCCTTGTGGTCTCCACTTGTGGTTTATTTCTTTTTTTCCCTTTTGGTAGTGTTCCATAGCCCTAGTCATACTAGAATAYTTTTGCAAAAGAACAAGGTTCTTCTCTCAAAATAGCTGAAGTTCGTATGTTTCCACCGTTGCCCTGGCTACAGTCATTTGCACATGATTCATCAGACTGTAACTCATGCTAGGCTCTTTTCAGGAGAATTAATCTATTTGTATGGTGTAGTAACTGTATTATGACCATAAATGAATATGTAGATGTGATTCTTAAACTATACCCTTTTTAAAGGGACAAACTGACCAAGCAACATTTGTATTAATGGAAAGTATGCTGTTCTAAAACATCCTCCAGCTTAAAAAAAGTGTTTTGTACATACAGTAATCCTATACCATACTCCTTGTCTCCCTAAATTGTCTTCCCATCATGATAAAACTTAGCATATTTTTACCTTCTAATAGATTCYTGTCTTCTTTTAGCACCTTCATGGGGTAATATGACCAAATTGATGAATTAGGTAATACCTCATCTGAGTCTAAGCTTTGATTTCTCACTGCCTGGTTTCTCACATTATGTACCTCAAATAGCTGGGTCCAATTCACAAGCATTAGTATTATTTGTTAAAACTTTCCTATCAATTTGGTACTGCACAGAACACAAAGGAAAGGTTTTTGGTTGTGTGAGTTGATATGAACAAGACAAAAACATAAGATAGTAGATACAAGATTGAAATTATTGAAATTTCAATATTGTGTGTGTCTGTGTATGTATTTAAAGGTGTTACCAGATTTCGTGTCTGATGTAATTCTTGTGCAGTAACAGTACAATCATGTGAAGTTGCATTAATAACATCCCACTTATTTATTTACAAATAGAGACATCAGCAGTTCAGAGCAAAGTTGTAGGTGTAAGTAAACAGTGCTTAGAAAACAGAATCTGTGGTGGTTACATACAACTGCTCTTATATGTCTCAATGCAATTATTTTTATTTCTTCCACAAAAATACCAGGATGTAAGGTAGGAGGTTTGGCCCAAAATCTCAAGTACATGAAAATATCAAGTACCTAACACGTGCTGTAGGACTCATGAGTCTGTACAAATGTTCTTTTGTTTGCAGGTATCTTGAGCTGGTACTACTATGTGTCTATGCCAATGCCAGCATCCACCTTCACTATTGCTGTGGGGTGCTGGCAGGAAGTTAAACAGCAGTCCTTCAAAGAAACAACTGCTATTGAAACAAACACTGAGTTTTCCTTGCCATCATCACAAACTGATTTCAGGTTGGTGTTTATAATATTGTTGAAAAATTAGATACATGGGTAGCGTTTCCATTTACTCTGTAGAATGTGAAAATGAGTCATATTAGCACAGAAATCAAAACAGTACTTGTTTAATCTGAACAGGAAAATCTTGACAGGAAAATAATTCCAAAGGCATTATGTCATGGGAGTGGTTCTTTTTATGTGAAAACAAGCTACTTAGTGAGCAACAGGGTTTGTAAATTCTATGGTTTGCTAGATTTGTATCCTTAACATTCTGCTGAAGCAATGCCAGGTGCTATCTTGTTTTTTCAAATACTTGACTCAGTCCATTCTGGATACCTAATGACCCCTACTACAATATTGCTCACTTACTTTTTTGTTCTTCTCCAGTCTCATTGCAGTTAAAGTGGGCCTGTGCAATGATTTGTCTGGGGTAATGTGTAATGACCAGGTACATGAAAGATCTAGTACAGTGGTCCCATAAAATAGAGTTGGACCAATGATTCTTAGCTGGTTTGACCAAACTAGTAGAAATATAATTATTTTGAATACATCTTTTCCTCCTCCCAGTCTTGTCAAAACTCATTGAGTTTGAATTATTACAGAGTGGTAGATGAGCAAAAAGCAATATATGCCTGAAAATGAGATTTGAAGATAGAAAACAAGTTTCTGGAAAATACCATTTGTTTTCACATGTRTTCACCTTAGTTAGCAGAAGTCTCATACATGGGACTTGATTTCCTCWTATATTTCTCTCAACTTTTCAAATTCATATCATAGCATCACAGAACAACCCAGGTTGTAATGGACCTTGAATGTTCATCCAGTCCATTCTTTCATTGGAAGGAGCTTAGATGAAGATATCTAACACCCATTGGYTCTTGTCTTGGCCATGTGGCTCCTTGTGAAGAGAGGGACTTTGTGCCTTTTGTAGATGCCCTTCAAGTACCGGAATACAGTGATGAGGTTCTCTTTCCYCTTCCCTGAAAAGGCCTAGCTCCTTCTGTCTTTCCTCACATGGGAGGTTCTGCAACCCTTTGTTCATTTTTGTGGTCCTTCTTTAGACCTCTTGTGCCTTCCTTGAATTGTGAGGACCAGAAGGAGACGGGATGCTCCAGGTGCTGCTCAGCAAGCTCTGTTCAGAGTGTGGTGATCTCCTCTGTCCTTCTGCCAGCAAARCCCCTGCAGCTGCAGCCCAGGATCTGATTTCCCTTTGTAGCTGCAGTGTCACACCAGTGGCTCGTGTTCAAGTGGATGTTCCCTGAACTTCCTGTCCCTCTCAGCAAGGCTGCTCCCCAGACACACAGCACAGCCTGTGCTGGCCTTTGGTGATGGCACCCCCGTGTAGGACTGTGCAATTGTCTCTGCTGCACCTCGCACTGTTCTTGCCAGCCCCACCCTTTGAGCCTGTTCAGGTCTCTGGGATGGCTCTCCCATCTGATGTGTCCGCCTCAACAGCTAACCTAGTGAGGGTACTTTCAAACTCATCCAGAATGTTTGTGTAAATGCTGAACAGTGTGGGGTCCAACACAATTTCTTGAGGAACTCCCCTTGKGACAGGCTGCCAGCCTTAGTGAAAACCACTGATCACCACTCTGTGAGTGCTGCCTGTGTCTCAGTTTTGTACCCATCTTGCAGACCACCTACGTAGTTTGTGTGTTGCCAGTTTGCCCAGGATGTAGGAAACTTGCCAATGTTTTGCAAAAGTCCAGGCGAACCATGCCCACTGCTCTCCCCGCATCAACTGGAATGGTTACGTTATTGTAGAAGGTGATTTGGGTTGCAAGTATTTATGTAACATTTTTCTGTTACTCAGTTTGAAACTTTGCTGAAAAAATACTTGTCTTTTAAGCAACTGTTTTGAATAATACTTTGTTAGCATTAAGACAGTGTAACTACTGAGTCTTTGGAACTTGAGGACTTAATATGGATTCTTTTGTTATAATTTAAAATTAAATTATTCTAATGGATTGCAGCTTGGCTGATTTTGGTTTAAAAATGCTAATTAATCTTGAGAATAGAAATTTGTATGTACAGAATATATATATACAAATTTCTATGTATATAGAATACTTTATGTARGATCAATAAGAAATGCCTGTTCTAATTTTAAAATAATTTTTCRGTTTTATGAGCTTCTAGAAATTGCTTTGTGTTTATTTCTTTGCTACKTATATGTATGTGATATGACTACCTCTGCAAAAATAAGCTGTAGAAAGAAGTATGCCTTTCAAAAGTACGGCACATTTGGGAATAGGAATTTATTGATTTTGGTGCAAAAGATTATTCTGGCTCAGTGTTGATAGAATAAATGAAAGTTTCTGGGTTTTTGTAAAATTTTTGAAAAGAGGGAAATATTTTTGTAATTTTTTGTGACTAAAATTAATTTTGTTTAGTTTTAACCAGTGTGATGGTCACAGTTATGAGTTTATCTGTGTGATGGTTATTGGATGAGTTAATTGGAACAGATAGTGTGATGTATCTGCAGCAGTTAGTGTCAGTGGAAGAAACAGAACTAGTGTGTCTTGGGAAAAAAAAGGACTAAAAAACTCTAAAAATTCTCTGCAAATGTGGTGTCTATTGTRCACAGACAAAAAGGGAGACCCTAAGTGTACAAAGTTGTTTTGCAGCTAATCAGGACATAAAAAATCTGTGTCCTTAAAAATGTGCTCTTACAGTTATATCCCGTTAATAATCCAGTTAATTAGGAGTTAACACAGCAGAGATTGTTGCTTATTTTAGTCAATGAGACCGGGTAACCAAACCATAATTACTCACTGTGGCAGACATTTCTAGAAAGGGTGTGAAATGGATAGACAAGCAAATGTTATGCATGTGTCTCAGATAAGATAGTGGAGATAAACTCTAGGGCAGCAGGAAAAGAAAGGAATTCTGAAAGAAGCTGTTGAAATGTGTAATGTAATTTGTATCCAGGTGCCAGTGAGTTTGACCTAAGGAGGCTGTATCAAAGTAAATGTTAAATGGAGCTATGATGTTTATAACTTTTTATCTCCTAGTGGTCATTAAGGAATTGGCAATTTTTATGAGATATGGTGGTGGCTTTCATGTTCCTGCCTAATCTCRACTCTGATAATAAAATACAAAGTGACATTGTTTTAGAGCAGAAATGCACTAGATCAAACCACCCTAATGAAAAAAAACCATGTAGCGACGGATGTGGTTTCTTCACATTTGTAGTCAATGAAATGCCTTGGAGTCTGCTTCTTTGACAGAAAGACTTATGTAAGGTGCTAAAGTGTTAATACTTCAGCAAAATCTCATCCTTTTCTACATGTCATCATTTTGTTTTCTGTGTCAGCATGATCTTCCAAGGATAAGTGCTTTGGGCAATGCTAGGTGCTTTGCCTGTTGAGGCATAGTAGAACCAGATTACTTAAACTGAAGTTTCAAACCAGAGAGGCTGTGCACTGTAGAGGACATAGGCYAACAGGTGAAAACATGAAGCTGATTTCTGTTTAGATAAGAATCTCTTTGGGCARATAAATTATTGTGAAGGTATATGACTCAGTGTTTAGGAAGGATTTATTTACCCCTCCTTTCATCCAGCTAGAGTTCTAAAAATCCTGTGAAAGTACTATAAAGTTGGCCTTCTGTGGTATTATTGAATGTCTAACATAGTAAGCCTGAATTGACATATACTGGGGTTTTTTTTACTTAATAATAATAATTTAAAAATTTAGTTGAAGTTTCTGGAGAATTTTATGGAGAATTTTAGTAACAACTACAGAAGAACATCCCTCCTGGATTTGACATTGTAATTGCACCTAAAATACTTATGTTCATGTTATGTTAATATGTATAGAATTTTATTTTCATGGCCAAGTTTGAATAGGAATTCTCTTAGTAAATATTTTTATATTCTTATTGGTTCTCTTTACATATATTTTGAGCACTTACTCTTTTGATGCATATCTGTTATAAAAACAAGGTGTGACTAGTCTCTCTCTTTAGTTATGAGTTCTACTCAGAGGTAGTAGTGAGTGTTTCAAAGTGCTGCAGATGTGTGAACAGGGTGAGAATGCAAGTGAGCTGATTCTATGAAAATTAATTCTGTTGTTCTGATATCTAGAGAATGTCCTTGTCTTAGCATAGTCAGTTGYGCACATTTCTGATAYCACAATTAAAACAAAATGTTGTTTTGTTTTGTCAGATGGCATGAAGAAATCTGTGGTCACGTGGACTATCCCTGCCGTTTCCAAAATCCYGCTGCCAGGTTGCAGGCAGTCATTCCTTATAGAGTCTTTGCTCCCTGGTGCCTTATGGAAAGCTGTGAAGAATATTTGCTTCAGCTARTTCCTCAGTGCCTCTCAGCTGCTTATGCCACACTGGGTACCCACCCCTTTTCCAGGCTTGATGTTCTGATAGTTCCTTCCAACTTTTCCAGCCTGGGAATGGCTAGGTAAAGAAACTTAGTATCTAATTTGCTGTACTTTTTTAGAGTCCTCCTTATCAGCTAATTAACCTTGTTAAGTTGATATCAATGTAAAGTTGTTGTGCTATTTTTTTTAAACCAAACTTAAAACTCTTGTTCTGACTTCATGTGAGTAGATTTGTTTGCATCCTTTGTGACCTTTRATTTTAGTTTCAACAGGGCTTAGGGAACAAAAATGTCAGCTTATTAGAAATGTGTGTCTGAATTTTTACATTTGTCAAACTGAAGTTCTTTTTGCTGGTTCTGTTGACGTAAGTACTTGATGTCATTGTCTTGTTTACTTTTGGCATTGATTTTAGACTTCGATTTTGACAGGAGTGTGTTAAAATCCAAATCTGGAGCTTCTTAAGTGTTTCTATGTCAAATGCTTATCTTCAGAAGCTGAAGGCAAATAGTAAGGATTATATTATCAAGTTTTCATGGAATTTGAAGGCTCTCCAGCCTGTCCAGGTATCTCTGAACAGCATCTGTTCCCTCCAGCAGTTTAACTGTACCGCTCAGATGGGTGTCATCAGCAAACTGGCTGTGTGTATTTGATCCCACTATCTGTGTCACTTAAAAAGATACTGAACTGTGCCAGTCCCAATACTGACCCCCGAGGACTCCACTTGTCACCGTTCTCTGCTTGGACAATGAGCCATTCACTCATTTGTGCAACCCTTTTGAGTGTAACTGTCCAGCCAGTTCCTTATCCACTGAGTGGATAAGTTCCTTCCATAAAATCCATGTCCAAAGGTGTTGTGATACTTTGCATTCAAGTAAATGACATCTAGTAGTTTATTTTCCCTTGTCCACCACTGTTGTAACCCCATCTTAGAAGGCCACCAAGCTTTCTCAGGTGTGATTTGTCATTAGTCCAACTGTGTTGGTTGTCACCAATTGCCTCTTTATCTTTGATGTGCCTTTGCATAGTTTCCAGAAGGAYCTGCTCCATACTTTTGCTGGACCGTGAGGAGAGACTGACTGGCCTGTAGTTTYCCAGGTCACCTTTCTGTACCTTTCTAAAAATGGGAGTTGTGTTTCATTTTTTCAGTCAGTGGGAGCTTCCTGATGCCGATAAGATCATGGCCCTGCAGACCATTTTAATTCTCCATACTGCATGCATTAGCATAGAGGGTTTTGAGCTGGGTCCTTGAGGAAACTGACTTACTGGCTGGAATTCCTTTGTGCTGCCCTTCAGGTGCCCTTGTGCTGACCTGTGACTCCTCTCCAGGTTCTGGGCATCATATGAGTGGGATTGAGGTTCCCCTTCCCCAGCAACTTTAATWGAAAGCTCTCTTCACCAAGCCTAGGACTGAAGAACTCTTACCYTTCTCTGACAGATGGACCCCATCAGGTTTCACAAAGCAAGTCCTGTGGTCYAAATTGGCAAATTCCTGGTGTGGCACCAGTCCTATAACCTTTAGCTGATTTGCCAGATTTGACTGGCCCTTTCAAGCTGTAGATTTTTTTTTTCTATGGCTTTCCTCTTGCAGTCCCCTTTTGGGTTAAAAGTAGAAAATTATGTTGGCACATTAACAATATTGTACAGCTTTAGTAGAAGTTTACTTGCTTTTTTATTTCATTAAGATCTAGAAAATTTAATRCTTTAGCATTTAGCCACCCTCCTCTGTCCTATAAGGCTCATTGCTTTCTAGATTCTTTTTACTGGTTCCTGAGTTTTCGATGATAGTTTTTCACTCAACTGAACCATAAAGTTGGTTTGTGCACCTACCACAGATTCTCCAGTTCTTTGCCTGGTGGTTTGATYTGGGGTGAGGTGTGGTACTGTGTGCCATATTCTTGAAGCCGTATGAAATTTGCTGCTGCGCAGTAGTCTTCTGTGACTTCAAAGGCATGGTACTAAAGGGTTTGGCACAGGGCCTTGCTATAATTGAGGAAGAAACCAGCTATTTGACTTATCTGTGAGATAAGAGCAGCAATCTGTGGRACCATGAAAGGCAAGACACACAAATAGTTCAAAATAAAAGAGAAAGCAGATAGTGATGTCTGGACCAGAATTACAGCACACAGTAGGAGAAATCTTCAAGATTTAGTCATTGATATGCTATTGCTCTTTGGGAAATTTTCAGTGCCTTCACTGCATGTACCTTTTTCAGAACTTACAGGGAAAAGGTACCTGCAGGGAATTCTGTTGCAAAACCATCTGTCATTATCTAAATCCAGACTGCATGTCCGGAATAGGATAATTGTGTTTTCTCTGTGAAGGAGATGAGAAAACCTGTGCTTTTATTCCCSTATGCTTCATCTAACCACTGTCAGTTCCAAGCAGTCCATATCATTGAAAATCAGGATGAAAGAAGGGGCATGCATACTTCCTGATGCCTGTCATTTAACCGTGCATCAAGCCAAATACATTACAATTTTTCAAAATTTAACTAATTTAAGAACTAATTTAARGTGTTTAAATGCCTAGTTGTATTTGGACAAGAGATTATTAAGTGACTCATAMTAGCTCATTCGTTTTTGCTTTATGTGATTTTTCCAATAGAAGCTTYTATGTATATAGCAAGCTACTTAAATGGTTAATTCCTGTGCCTGCAATGATAATTGCCTAAATTGCTTAAGCTAACAATAAGCTTGTGCAAAACCATGCCAAAAGCCACACAAAGGAAAAAAGTTAGCAATTACTTTGGGTTAAAAAGGTTGCTGTAGTATTTATTTTTTATCTYCTAGTCTATCTGTGGCAGTACATATTACAGCATGCCAGCACACAGAAGCTGTTATGAGAACTCTAATTGGACTCCTGTCCACCAGGRAAGGAAACAGACATGAATTTTAGTCATTATCTGAAGTATTAGAGCTTTACAGCATTTGGTGCTTTTCTTTGTTCTTCTGGTGATTATACTTACTGTGCTTTTCACATCTCAAAATTCTGCTTCTTATTTAGGAGGGATTTTTCCCCAATAATTTAGATTGGTATGAAATTATGATAGTTCTTGCACAGAATTATCTGATTAGGTGTTTTGAACTGTCTATTTCAGTGGCAGCTACTGTGGGTCAGGTGCATTTCTCTTGAAGTCTGACAGATGCATTAWCACCAAAACCATAGTTGAAAGCGTATTCATTGTATATGTGTTTTCTGTTAATATTTTCCTGTGTTTTTTAATTTGCTATGCACTTCTGTACAGAAATATRTAATAATTGCAATCATTTCCTCTTGCTTCCTACAGATCTTTGAAGATGGAGGATTTWGTTTTGCATGCTTTAGTTTTATACTGTTTTAATTTGAGTGATTCTGTATAGCTTCTCCTAAATTCATGSTCGTGAAAGAACAATGTGGCCTACACATCTCTGTCAGTGATATTATGTTGAACTGTACAGAAATTAAATTCATTGTGGGCCAAATTTAAATAGCTTAAAAGGCTGAGATTCAATGCTTTCTCTAGAATGTAATGAACATGTAACAGCAGTTTAGGTTCTTAGCAGAAGAGAKCAACTTGGAGTAAAAGCAGTGTCARACTACAAGGCCCTAGAGCTTCCAAATAGGTTGTTCATGGAGCAGATCCCTGACTGCRCACTGCACTGAAAAGTGCGTATTATTCATGCACTCAGAGAACTAAGRGGTTAAAATCAGGAGATTAAAAGTAGCACTATGTTTTGGTGCTGTTCATGAGGAGTTATTGACCCCACTGGCATTTAAATATTAGAGGTAATTCACTGTTGCAGATGCTCTCATATGAGCCAGCAGTTACTGGCATGAACAGAGCTGAATGAAAGATTTCAGATGAAAAGTAGGGTCTGTGTATTTGCTGGTTGTTTGGGCTGTTCAAATCAATTCCCTCCCAATCTAGTTTTGTTGATCGTATTTGAAAACCTAGTGTTTTGATGTCTCTTTTCACTGACCTACAAATCAATTTCCTTTTCTTTGTCCAGAACCTGAAGAGACTCTGAATTCCTTGTTCTTTTTCATTCCCTGAGGAAAAACATTCTTTCAAATATAGAAACTCTTTTTTTGCTCCATCTGAGCCTGCACTTGAGACTTTGACTTCTCTTGCACTGTTTAACTGCTTTAGCTTTCTCAGTCACACARTCTCTTGTGATTCTGTGGTTAGAAACTGCTTAGCAGCTTTCTACTTCTTCAGAGTAAATGTGCTGATGTTTATTTTACTCCCCTGAGAGCTGTAAGCCTTTGCATTCAGTTGAAATTCCCTTTTTGAARCAAGGTTTTTAAAGTTTTCTTGTTTCCAGCACATATTGTTCAAATAACAGAAGATTGCTGCTTTTTCTGTTTGAATTAATTTGTTAATGTACTAGTCTTGCAGTAAGTGCTAGCACAAGGAAATGTTCTTATCCAAGTATTATGTATAAATAACCTTTCCAGGCACATCACATGTTGCTGGGATCTAGAAGAGTATGATGACGGAAGTGTGTACRTGCTATACACTTTGCTATATACCATGCTCCTAGCTTTTCCTTAAACTCTTAGTAGTGACTGTGAGATAGACAAACATCTGGTCTCATTTAGTTTATCTGTACTTACAGACAGTTTTGCCYAGCAAAGATAGTGGAACCAAAGAACTTCTGAGCAAGATTCTGACATTTTCAAAACACGGCCCTAATGTTATGTTATTTGCATTCTATTTAGGCTCTAAAATTAGTGGCCTTATTTTCAACTATGCTGAACACCCATGAAACCCAAATGGTATTTGATGATSAAGATGTTTGGAATATTTATAAATCAGGTCAGTTTATATAGCTGACTAAATATAGATTTAGCAATCCAGCTTTCAATTCCTGTTTCATAAAGATCTTATTCACTCTTCTGTGATGTTAAAAAATTGTCTTTGGTACCTACACCTTTCTTCTTTGAAGAAAGAATACCCATTTATTCAAAAAATATTATATCAGCAGGACTCTTGAGTCTTTCCAGTCTATGCCACCAAAGTTGTTAACTTCTTAAATTGAAAAGGGAGAAGGGTGRAGCAGCCTCTTTGATCACTGCGTCTGTAGCCACCATTTGTCTGTTCTATATGTCTGTTATGATGACAATTTATAAGCCCATTGAAAATTAGGCATTGAAAATTAGCCAGGAAAGCATTCAAATGTCAAAGTTAAATGTAAAACCCTTAATAYTGATCAGTCTTGCAGAACTGTGTTTTACTATTTGATACAACTGTAAAAGCCTTTTCTGAGTCAATATGAATTGTATTCAATGTAGACASACTTTTTTGCATGTTTCCAGTTTTAATTTGACAAAATACTTGCAAGAATAATCCTTTAACATTTGGTTTATTTTTTACATATCATTGGTTGGTTGTCCACACAGAAATAATCACGTACAAAATTTAAAACAAAAAGTAAGAATACGGTAAAAGAAAAATTGAGCCTTAGCTGTGATAGCAGTAAATCGGGGTGTGTGGCTGTACATGCATATGGACTTAKTGGCATTTAGAAGTTGTGTGAATTRACACAAAGAGGTTACTGGGGCAASCACCAAGTCTCAGCTGAATTGCARAGAGTAGATRTATTTCATTGACCCAGTAACAATGTTGGGCAGAGACCCAGAGGAGCGCAGGCTCTGTTAGTCTTAGTTCATCCCAGTGAAAAGAGACCAAGGACAACACAGGRTCTGCTAGGCTTAGTTTGCCCGAGTGCACAGTGCCTGCTGCCTGYCCCAATGTATCTCGTGCATGCACAGTTTATTACAAGGCAATATTTTTATGATCTTGCTCTCTACCAGGAGGAGGCTCAAGCATGTCTGTAAGAGTGTTAACTCTACACAGGAATGCTGCTTTTCCAAATAGGTAGAGGATGAAGACTAGGTGTAATAAAAGGAGTTTTACAGTGACACTTGTAGCATTCCCACCTGCAAGGTTACTTTGAGAGAAACTATTCCCTCCTTATCACAAAATCTTCTGGTTTTAACTCTTCACCACTTTCATGTTGGTGAAGATATTTGCTAACCCTTAGCTGAAGTCTGAAGTATACTTTGGTACCACTGCAATCACTGTCCTTCATCTAGTTGTCATTTTGATATCAAAACAGGATTTGGAGTACTTCAGATGTAATGTATTTCCTTATTAATATGCCTTGTTGGTCTATTAAGTCATAGCAGGTGCCATTTTAACAGAGAAGCRAGATGTGTGTTCTGCAGTATCAGGGGGATCTTCTTTTGCATTTCTAATAGTTTTTCCATAGATCTTTCTCAGTGCTTTTGGAAGACAAGGTACAATATTTGCCTGTCATAATATGCTTCTCTTATGGGATAGTATCACAAGAAGCTAACATCTTAGTCTGACATTACTGACCAAAATTAATACAAATGTGGACTTACTTGTGTTTCAAGTATGCAACTTTACTTTGTTACCAATTTTACTTTTATGAGACAAATAAAGATTATTGTTTTAGGAGTTTAAAAATCACTTTCTTCTTTTGCTGTGTGGCACATGAATTCTTAAAAGGGCTTTTGGTCTTTGAAACTGGAGATGTAGTGGGGCTCTTTTGATACTACTGTAGAATTGCATGTTTTTAAATTCTAGGATCAGAATTATGGCAGAGCCTGTTAACATCATTATAGTTAAGGGTGCCTAAGCATTTCCAATATAAACTTGTATTTCAGTGGTTTATGACTAAAAATTCTTGTTCTCAGTTAAGGCTGACATAAAGTGGTTTGGCTTAGGTAAATCAGGTGTGGCTATTGTACACACATATGTGGGAGGCCAGCATGTTTCTATGCATATTGGACTATATACTATCTATATATATCTATATATATATGCATATACTATCTATATATAAAGTATATGTGTATGCCTAATATCTATCCAAACCTGCTCTTTATATATGTGGATATATAGGTGTGTAGGTAATACTASTGATTTTATTTTTGTTCTATGAGTTGCATGGCATTTATAAAGTAAAAGTATAATTTTCCTTTAAAAGTGACCTGTTTATAGACAGCTAGGATAGGGAGAAATGCAAACATTTTCRTTATTGAGCACTGGATTTGCAATTTTGAAACTAATTTTCAGAATTCTGTCTCCCTGTGTCTTACTTTATCTGTAACTCTCAACTTTTTTCTCTTACCRATAGAGATGTATAAGATGATTGAAAATTCCTTTTGCTTGTAGATCAGTAACAGTATAGTCTATCTACTGTTTAATATTCAGCCAGCAGCATTAGACCATTCCACTGAACTTTCTGAATCGTATAAATAGTAGAGTGATTATAAATGCAGAGATTTTGCATGTATATGCTGTGAGTGGTAAGAAAGAAGATAATAAATGCAGCTAATTATTTTGAAGCCTTAAGCTTAATTTTAAAAGGGCCGAAGGAAAGACAGTGTTCAAAGCAGCCACAGGTTTCTGTCATGCAATTATCTCTGATCTGACTTGTATGTGAATATACCAAGTATGTGAATCTTTCTTAGTCTCTGTGATAATTACTAGCAGTCTGCAATTTACCAGTCCCACCTAGGAAGAATCTGATTCAGGTAATAGATTTTAGATTTTAAATGTAGACTACAAGACCAAYGATACTTAAAAGAAAAGAAGTACAGAGAAATTATTAAATCCATGCATAATTCTTTACCTCTGGCATCAATTGCCAGGTACTAATGTCAATTTTTTTGCTGTAGACTTGTTTTCAAGTTTAAACAAAACCCCACCAAAACTATGCAAACAAATTGGTGGCTTTATTTTCCTTTAAGTAGTTTTGTTTCTATTAGGAGTCTGGTTTAAGGATCCCTAACCCTTTTCTTATATGAGTAGTAGTTTGAGTACTTGCTGGTGACGAGCTCAGAGGAGGCTAAGAAAATTGATGTTCCTAAAAACCATGATGTTGCTGAGCAAAAACTTTGCAATCCTGTCCTTATGAGCAGTTGAGTGGTCCATTCCTAACCTCCATCTTTTGATTCTGGCCACGGAAACAACAGAGTTGGGTAGGCAGTTTTGATTTTGATTCTGCTCTGCCTGCCTACCCCTGCAGTAGTTTCGTCTACACTTCTGACACCACACTGTGCCCAGTTTTGGGCTGCATGTTTAGGACAGAGACACAAAGTCAATCAGGCCTCTGCTAGCATTATTAGCTGGTAGGAGAATATGCTGTATGAGAGGAGGCTGATAGATCTAGATTTGTTCAGCCTGGAAAAAGATATTGCTAAGGCTAGTCACTGACTCCTGCTGCCTGAGGGCATGGTTGCAGCAAAGGCAAAGCCATGGTTCTCTCAGAAACGGGGAAAATATAGGAAGCAACATTCACAACGTGCAGTGATAGATTTCAGACTGGATATGAGGAACCACAGATATTGTGGTTAAGCGCTGAAGTAGGTAGTCCAGGGAGCTTGTGGAACCTCCATCTCAGAAGGCAGTGAAAAGAGGCATAGCYTTCAGTGCTTTTGCCTGTGTTCCTCTCTTCATTTTGTGTTCTGTTACAAATCCCACCTCCCCCTCCATATTACCTGTATGACTCATTCATGCTGCCATGGTAATTTGAGAGCCTTTCAACAATTATAATAYTCTGTTTTCAGAAAATCTGGGGAAGTAGTAGGAATGTATTCTTATTTTGCAGGTAACTAATTGGTGGTGTAGATGTTASAGGAAGAAACACACATTTCCTAATTCTCTTTTCCTCTCCTATCCCTTGCAAAGGTATGGAAGTATGGAACTGTGCCCATAGCTTYTGGACCCAAACCCAGTGTTCTAATATTGCACCAACCTTTCCAACCTTTTCTAGTTTGTGACTAGCTATCTTCCAAGTTTGAAAGGTGTACTTCAAACTTCTGGGCTGCTAGGAGTAAAAAAAATCTGTCTTTAATTGAAATAAGGGATGGAACTTCTTGTTTTTACTCTTGTTTTTTTTAAAATAGACAAGCATTTTCATTATTATTACCTCTAATCCTGCCAGATGCGAATTTCACATGTAGAAGTTCCAGTACACTAAAAATAATAACAGCTATTGAAATTGAGGGTAAGAAATGGAATTTTTAGTAACAGCAGGTCTACTAGCCTGATAGAGGACTCYAATATTATTCTTACTGGATGCGGTGTCATATTCTGTGGAATGTTATGGAGACCAATTCTGTTCACAGATTTARAATTTGTTTCAGATATGGTTAAGCCTTTAGAAATGCCTTATTTAATGCCCACAAGGTACTCCTGCAGATTGATTAGTTCAAGAAAACCTGTACATATGCCATTTTGAGTTTGGTAGTAGTGGTTTCATTTAGTGGTACAAGTTATTGACCAGTGTCAATTTTACTGTTTGATTTGGTTGAATGAAGAGAAGTATTTCTCATAATGTTTCTTGTTTTGTTTTCTGCTGGTAAATCATTTCAGATGATGTACAGTATGAGACATTTCATTAGTGACTAAGTGTAAATGTGACTATCACRAGTATTTTTCTAAGTCTTTTTATCTTTCTCATGATGTAAGCTGAGCTCAGACTGAACCAAYAGTGTAGTATTATGCAAGAAAAATGGCTTTAATTTTTTCCTTGTGCATCTCCCAATCCCTTAAAAAAATACCCACAACRAGCAAGCAAACTCCTCTTGCCCCCTCTTTCTGCTTCAGCTCTACAGCAAGTGTTCATGGTTAATTCTGTGGAAAAATATGGAACCAGGGGCCAAAAATCACTTATCTGTTTTAGAACATGTAATTATTTGAAATAATTTAAACGTAATCTAAATGGCTAAACAAGTGCAAAATCTGTTCYCTCTCCAAACATAGGACRTGTGTTTATTATTAAATCTGTTTTWATTTGTGCTTATATTTTTGRTTTGGTTTTCCRGTTAATGTGTCCAAAGAARCAATTTAATTTTGCCYRTACAATTACAACTTCAGCAACCAGGTAATATATGCAGATGATGCTTTCTCTTATTTTTAATGCACTATAATGAATGTTATGGTCCCTGTAATGCTTGTGTAAATCATGAGTAATTCCTGTAAGTTCTGGGTAGATCTGTCATATGTGCATGAGATCATAATTTGTTTATGAAACTTCAAATTTTATGGCTAAATCATCAAGTAATATGGAGGTGGGWGTCCTTGTAAATATTTGTGCTTTTCAGCTGTTAGTTGAGATGAGGTATTAGACACTGTTCCTAAGTTTTATGATGTACACTGAGATATTGTTGAAAATAGGAGTTCTTGTGCAGATCTTTATTTAAATGATGGTTTAGAGCTTGTTGCACAAAAAGCTGATTCTAGTGACAGCTTCCTCATCTTACTTATTTAAAACTTTTGGGACACTGGAATAGGAATTTGTTCCCATATCTGTCATTTATAGAGATGTTATCTCTGTTGGATGACTGGTCAGTTGTATTCAAAGTCACTTTCTGTGAACATCRCAAGTAAACATCTTTACCTTGAGCCCTTTTTACCTGTCAAATGAAACCAGGAAACAGAGCCTGAAATTTCTACTACAGGCTCTTTAGAGAGGGGAGTGAAAGACTGTGATGAGACATTTCCACTGCAGTGCTAATAATGTGTATCACTGCTTCATACACATGGAAGAAAAAGATGGGGGAAAAAGAAAAGGATGGAAATTATCCCTTCACCGCATCTCTGTGTCTTGATTCCAATGTGCGTTATACTGTGTTGTGAGTACATTTTGTTTAATGACTTGACAGAGGCCTAATTGCCAATTCTCTCTTGCATTCAGCTTCAGGGTATAGAAACTGCCAGGAGGCAGTGGGGATAAAGGCAGAGYCATGGCTCTAAAATAGATGTGTTGTGAAGAAGAWCAGATRGAGGGTAAACTGMGGGGATAACAGAATCATTTAGAYTGGAAAAAACTCTTAAGGTCATTGAGTCCAATCATTACCCTAATGTTGCCAAGTCCTGCTAAACCATGCTCCTAATTGTCACATCTACATATCTTTTAAATAACTCCATGGATRGCGACTCAACCACTTTTCTGGGTTGCCTGTTCTGCTGTTTAATAACCCTTCTGGTGAGGAAATTTTTCCTAATATCCAATCTAAATGTCCCCTGGTACATCTTGAATCCATTTCCTCTTGTCCTATTGCTTGTTACTTGGAGAAGAGACTGATAGAAATTAGAAGTGACAAAGGAACTGTGAGGGAACAAGCCAGAAAATTTAGCTAGCGAACATATTCCATGCACAACCATATCGGTAGGTATGTTTTTGCATGGCTTAGTGAAAATGAGGAAATTTCTTTCTAAGCTTTCAAATTATGTATTTGACACTTCTGAAGGATAAATTCTTTGAGTTAATAAAGTTGCTGCAGTATCACTTTGTGAATATTATTTCTGGCTGTTATTATTTTAATTTTGTGTCTCGGCTGAAAGCCACAGTAAAGAAGTAGTCTTCCAGAAGTGCCTAATTTGAGCAAGGACTACACAGTTCTGTGAAACAATTCCCATGGAGTGCTTTTTTTGTTCRGTCTTRTAAWGTGAAAACTACAGCAATACTTGTTTTCTGAAACTTGATAAACTCCAAATACATTTTTTCATTGTGTAAATCCATAGTTTCTGAAGACTTGGATTATTACCCAGTTGAAGGATTCTTTTTCCTTTATTTGGAAATGTGTGTATGTTAGGATTGCTCTTTAGGGATCTGAGAGTCCTTGGTAGCATTCTSAAGTGACAGAAGTAACTGGTAGACAAAAAGAGATGAACATGTTCGGAGACTGTTACAGTTGGTTTTGGTTCATTTTGCAACTGGTTGGAATTTTTTGTAATTAGTWGTAGTTTATGTCTTGTTTTATGAGTATTTTTAAACAAATTGATCCAAAAGTTCCTTTAAATAAGAACAAAACCAAAATCCTGCTAAAAACTATGAAACAAGCTTACCAAAGGCTTTATGTATTTTTGCAACGATTTGAAGGTTTTTTTTCACTTTTAGTAGCAGGGCTTCTTTGAGCTCATGCTAGAAGGGTCTGCTTTTCATGTTGTTCCTTTTCCTTCTCAAAAGTTGAATTCAAAATAGAAGCTGTGATAAGAGGAAATTCAAGTCTAAATTGGTTGTGAAGCAAGTGGAAGGACCACAGATTGTTTGCAAACAGAAAGAGATAACCTGTCTAATATTTATGTTTCTCCTAGTCTGTGAGTCAGACTTTTCCGGCTGATTTTGGTATTTTTCCAGAAGTGCAATTGTCAAGTAATTTCAAGTGAGCAATACATGTAGGGGCTTTTAGATCTTTTGCAATACACAAATACAAAACTATTTACTTTGAGGCAGAGAGTCAAGGTTTTGGGTTTTTTTTCCTCCCAGAAAGCTTGAGAAGAAAGACAAATTAGAGGAAAAAAATASCATAAACTCAAAAGAATTGAGACAGGACATTTAGAAAATCACTACAAAGTGGTGGAGATTAGGTGCTTCCTTGCAAGTAATAGTTTTTCTTGTAACCATGTATTTCTTCTACATTTCTCCACAAGGCTTCCCACAATTTATCACAGTCATCTTCTTTAGCTAGTGGAATAATTTTTTGGTCATTAGGAATAATTCCTTTTTTTATGGTCATCATCAGAGGTTGTAACATTATTGTTTTGACTTTTCTARTATTTCCTTATTGAGTGCTAAGTGGTTGGATAGGAGTTAAATGAGGCCTTCACCACTACACCCCTTTGCAGTGGAGATTTGGATCTTGTGGTTTTCCAGTGGTTTAGAGTTAGTTTCTGTTCCCAAAATTAAGCTGTTTCTCCAGTAAATTCTTATACAAATGCAATCTGGTGGTAAAAGCTCTGACTTTATATAARTAAGGGGATAGGAATGCCTCTCATATCACAGATGGGGTTTTATTTACTTTTGGGGGGGTTTTGAGACCTTCTGCAAGCACTTCATGATATACCCATTGCCTCTGACCTGTAACTTTATCTTCCTAGATCTCAGTTTAGTTTTAGGTCTTATTTATGCTTGAGTTCTTTGAAAACTTACCTCAAGGTGTCTTTCTTAACAGTGCTGGAACTTTGGATTCTTTTTTTTCAGCTGCAAGTCTTTTTTTCTCAGTTCCATAACATTCACCCCCTCTATGCTATTGTACAGTTAAGTCTCTTTTCCTCATATACTGTAATTTAGTACTAGCTTTGATCATGACCATTCAGTTAAGTCTTCCTCTGCTTAATGACTTGTATCCTATACTTCCTGTATTTGCTATTCTTACTATTTCTTTGCTGTCATATCAATCAGTCAATTTGGGAGACTTCTTTCCTGAAGGACAGCTTTATTGAATTTGTATTGTTAAGCAGCTTATTTGAACTTAGAATGATCCTTTTCACTTGAACATTTTGCTAATTCCTTTCTTCYTATGCTCACCAACATCTGCTAGGAGGGGCTTCTGGGAGGGCCTAGGTCACATTTCAATTATTTTTGATGAGMGGTAATAGCCAAAACTTTTAGTGCCTCGTGATCACTTGCTAGTTGTCTAAGCAAAGTTCTGATATTCCCTTCCCATGTGAGGTCTGAGGTTTTCCTCTAATTTTGGCAGCAGTGGGCTTCAAGCTATTCTTGAGCTAGGGGCTCATTCYGGTCTGAGTTTGGCCTGTCATTTTCAGGAGACACAAGCATGTGTCAAAAGGCATAATTTTCATCTACCATGTGTTCTGTGCTTTTAGAAAAGTTAATCCAGCTTGCTTGGCTAGTGTTACTGTTTTGACATTTTAATGCTGATTACCTAAATCTGCTTCTGAACCCACTGCTTAGCTGTGATTATGGCATTCAATAAACTGCTGCTCCTGTTTGTTCAAGAGTGCAGTAGTTATTTTCTTAACAGTGCCACCATCAATGCTGGCAGCTTGGGACCTATTTTGCCAAGGAATATAATTTTTTCTTTCTATCTGACTTCTTTGAACTGTGTGTCACTTCCAGCTGTTTTACACACCACTCTAGTACTCCATGGGTTTTTTTCTTTGACAGTAAATAGCCTTCTGCTTATTTGGTTTGTGCAAGAGCTTTTGGACATGAGTGTTTAAGTGGTTTATCACGCTTCCACAAGAAAATTTTTTATTTTTAGATGAGAAATTCAGTTTGTTTACAAGGCCTGATGGATTGCAGAACTGCTAAGASTAGCTTGAGCAATTCCATTTGTGAAATGAAATTTTCAAACTACAAATTTTTGGTAGATGCTTGTCGTGGTAGATACTGCTCTGCTCTTTGTTCTCGGTCACATCTCACAACAGTGGTTAACAAAAACATATTCATAGGTGCACTGGCCTGGTGCCAGGGCAAACCTATGACAATACTATAGGAAACACTTGGTCTAGCAATTGTAGAGAGATCTTATGATCCTTTTCTGTTATTTTTGGAGTGTGTTGTTGAGAGGATTGGCTGGCCTTCTCTTTTGAYTTTTTCCCTGTAATAAGACAAGAAGGGACATAGTTAGTACTGCCTTGCACCTCTTGCTTGAAATAAAGTGCATGGATGCTGACTCGAGTTGCAGATATTTTATCCTGGAGGCCTACAAACCTAAGAAATTTAGTAGAGCTAAATGRCTTTTCATGATAGGTTAAAGTCAGTCCAGCTTTTAGGCAGTGAGTAYGTTATGTACCAGTTTTGCACTGAAATCAGTCTCAAATGCTTAATGTTCACAATGACAGTGTTGAGCTAATTTCTAGTTTATAGATGAGCTTGCTTAGACCCAGTCCAGTACCTTTCAAATTCTTCTAAGTGTCTTTGTATTTCTGGCTGAACAAAAAGTAGTCCTAAAAATCCCACTGGAGCTGACTGTATTAACAATACAGTGCCAATGTATTGGATGAATAGTAGTCAGTATGGAGACTCTCAAATCTGAAGTCTCTATATCTATAGCTGGGGAGACATACTTTCTACTTGATTTAGTTTGGCTCCCTGAGCTCAATATTCCTTCCTGAGCATTGAAGCTGTTCATAAGAGTGCTTATGTTTTCACACATTTATGTTACTTTTGGAACGAAGTGGTGCACAACTGGAACAGAAATTCCTCTCTAGCTTCCAAAAGAAATAATCCAGCTTGCATGCACTAAAACAGATTGGGTATGTGAATGACTGAAGGACTTGCTTTAGAAACACACTGTTGATCCAAATGAAAACACTAATGGAGACATAAGCGTTGTCATTGTCAGCAATAAACTCTCCTAGCAAACTAAGTAGCTAGCATACAAACTATGTGGAATAATGTTTTACTGTACTATTGAAATGTAGTAACCATGTAGTTAACAGCAGGGAGGATATCTTATAGGTGGGAGAGGTGATTTTATCTAAAACAAAGCCTGCAATAAAGTAGGTTTCACTTGCTCTCTGTCACACTGGCACCAGAATGGGTACGATGTCCAGGAAGTCTGTCCATCAGTCTGGCACCATGATATTTCTGTCTTTACATTAGGCTGTGGATTGGTTGCCATGACACAAAAGAAATGCTTCAAGTCCTGACATCTCCTGAGTTCTTAGTTTGTAGGTTGCCTTTTTGGAGATAACAGTGCTTTGGTTTGTAACTGGTCAGGCTTTGATCACTGCTCTTAGTCTCTGGATTTTGTTATCTTTTTGAAGCCTGAGTGACCTGGGAGCTTGATGACCTTCTAAATTGTGTGTCATTAACACAGGACATTCTGGGAGCCTTGTCTCCCTGTGTGTTCTTCTGGATACTACCACACCCAGACATTCCCACTTATTCTCCATTCATGCATATTATTGTGGTTMTCAGCAGTACTCCTGCCAAAGATCAAACACTACTGAGGTGTTATAGTCTATGACTTAGTTTTTGTTCTTTCTATGACATTTTTTCACAGATGTTTTGTTAAAAGGAAAATCTTCTGACAACTTGTGGCTGTGGTGTTGAATTTGGGCTAGGACATTTTTTGGCACCGGACATTTTTTGGCAGGACATGTAGGCCAGTAACAACTTTATAAGCTACAGGTATTTAGAGCATGTGGAAATACAGAGAGGAGGTGCAGAGCCATTCTGAATCCTGTGCCTTTTTCTCAGCAAGATAAACAGAGTGCACAGACTTTCTCGCTGAAGAATATATACCTCTAAGTTAAACAAGCCTACTCAGGACACTGTGTGGACCCAGAAGACTCAGACAATACAGAAGAAACCTTAATGGAACATGTGACTAGTATCATAACTAGCACAACAACCTGGTTGTGATGAGCCAATAATATTTGCAAWGCCTCTTGCTTGGCAACAGTCAAATCAGCTTTGGAGACTACAAGACTTAATTATGTTTATGTCCAGCTAACTGGAACTCTTGCAGAAGTCAGTGTGTAGAAGTCACACTGCAGAAAAAAAGTGTTGAACTGAAAACCTAATGAAAACATGTTGATATCATACCCATATCTAAGAAGCATGGAATGACTATACGGAGAAAAGATTTTGCTGTGAGGGCAGGACATAGCAGAATTAGTGAAACTCTGAAGCAGTGTCTGTTCCCTGAGAGCAGCTTGATATGATTAAACTTCTTGGGAGTTGGCACCAKCAGGAGCTAGATACATCACATAGATCTGGGCCAGTTTTTGAGCCAAGTAACTTTGATCTGAGAAACTGGTAACTTAGATTTTTGCCCTAGTATCAGCTAGAGGATATAATTGATGGAGAAATGAGCTCCAAGAAGCTGACAAACCAGACCTCCTAGGTTTCCCTTACTCAAGTCCAGTATGTGCACTTTTTGGTTTCTTCCCAACTCCCTCTTTTCCTGTATCATTGTAGTTAGCAATAGAATCTGCTGAATAAGTAATGGGTACCATATCATAACCTTCATGAGGTGGTCTCTGGATGAGACTGGCTGGTGCTTTGAGAACTGATGGAAGCAGCTTTAAGATATGTGAAGCAGAAGAAGATTTCAGGAAGTTCAGAGTAAGACAGACATTACTTTTTGTGTATGTTCTGGCTGTCRCTTTGGATTTTAGCTTTTTATTTTTTGTTAATGCTCGAAGGCTTATCATATGCCTGCTTATSATAAATATTTAATACTGCATATATTAATAGAAACAGAGAGAGAGAGAGGTATCAATATAAATACGTTGAAAACCCCCAAACCTTATCAAAACAGGAAACATCTTTGCTTCTGCTTTTTCCCTGAAGGAAGGATCAAAGAAGAAACAATGTGCAACAGATGTTAGTCACATGGTTTAATGCAGTGTGATGTATAAAATATATACAGAATACAAAGTACATTCAGAATGCAAATTTGCTTCCAGTTTGATTGTTGTTAGTAGATAATCTCAATTGAATGGTCAAAATAGTTCCAAATTACACAAGTRTAAGGCAATTGAATTAGTCCTCTTCACRCATCTAATTAATTTTTGATGGTAAGGCTTGAAGATGAYTTTTGTTCATAGACTGTGTATTTCYAGGACTGATTTTCTGAGACATATCAAGACTGTTAAAAGGTGAGTCCCGTAGCAGTMCATTTTATGATTTATACTAATTATTAACATTACTTTATAGCTTAATATAGCTTTCAGTTGTCAAACCATATGAAAAAATCATATTTTACCAGTACAAGTCTTTGCACTCTATCTCAATTGGTATTGCAGCAATATTCAGTTGAAAATTGTGTGTATTTTAACTGTCTTTCTTATGAATTACATATGTTCATTATGATAGCATTACTATTTTTAGTGCTTAATTGATATTCAAGTGGGACGTGCTCCAAAAGCTAATCAGAGCTGTTAGGACACATTGATACAAACCTTACACCTTGTGTAACAGTGYAAACCTGCCCCAGTGACTTCATAGGTAACTCGGCAGTGTAACCAGAGCCCCTTTAGAAAGTGACTTTAATGGCAAATTGTTGGGTTTCCTGTTTAGTTGTGCTACAGAAGTTAATGAAACTAAGTTAAAAAATTGTTAAGGCAACCCTGCCTTTTGTCTTCATACACATGCTACCCGGTATTATGTATCCACTAAATTAGGAACAGTTATAGGCTGTTGTATATAATTGCATATTAGGTGTGAAACTGTATTGTGCAAGATTGGGTATTACAYTCTAGACACTCTGAAATTATTCCTTTAATGAGGAGTAGTTGTGTCTTCAATTAAAACCTGAGAAATAGGTGGCAACTTTTTGTAGAAATACGCGAAGATCTTTTCTAGTGATTAATAGCAGTGTTAGCAGTTTACTTAATGCAAAAGACAGAGTCCCCTTTTCTGAGGTATTTTTTCAGTTGTTTGGCATTAGGGGAAGAGCAGGGTTGCTATTTTTAAATAGAATTCTACAGATAAATACTACATTCTTAGCAATGTCTGGCATCTCCCAGCAAAAGAAGTTTTAATTRACATCTGCATAACAAGTCTGAAATGCACTATATTTGTTACGTTTGCATTCTAAATTGATTATTAATCAATAATAATAGTATTTCAGGAGTGTAGAGCAGGAATTATTTATGTTTTTCTCCATCTCAAAGCAAATCAGTTTTTTACTTATGTTTTTCTCTTTAGTCACATACTATCTTAAATATGATCCATTGTGAAGGTAAGGAAACGAGTTCTTTATTGTTTTGTGCCAGCAACATTTGTTTATGAACTTATATTTGGGGGGGTGCTGTAATAATTTGACTTCAAATGGACATATTTGAATTCCTGTATAAAATTATTTAGCACAGCTGTCAATTTTTTTACCTGATGCATGTGAAATATTCATCATTATATTTTCCCTTTACTTATAAATAATGCCCCACATAAATTACATTATTGTGATAGCAGACCATTAAAAATTGTGCAAGCCAATTGTGCAAGCCAAAATATTAGAAGGGTTTCACCTCTCCTTTTTTCCTCTATGATTTACTGTTACTTAGGATGAATTTTAATATAATTTTAAGTTAAATGGACATGACACACACTGAGGATGACATAATCCCATAGCTATATTTTCATGAAGAGAACTCCTGCCATCTCTGGATGTACTGCCTCTTCTCTGTCTATTCACATTTAGTCATCATGACTCCCACAGGTTTTCTCAGAATTGCCGTAACTTCTCAGTCTCATGAAAAAGTCAACATTCTCCATGGTTTGCATTCTTCACATTTTGAGTAATACATATTTGGTAATTTTTGAAAGTATTGCTACCTGAATGCCTGACTGAGGTGTGACCACTGTTCTGCTGTGTGCTACTTGGAACTGAATGTTCTCTGTTTTTCYGAAAGTGCTCAGCCCTCCTCAGATCACTCCACATGCTTTGTAGCCAGAAGAAATTTCATAAATGTAACTGGCCTAAGAAACTTTGATTTRATATAACACCTGCATAAGTCTTGTTAGTGCTAATGGACATTGCATGCTTACAAAAAGGGGGAAGGATAGCCATGTGTCTTAGATGTATATGGTCTTTGTGATGTTATTTGTAATGATTTCTGTGTTGCATTTGTGTGTTTTTCTTCACAGGGTTCATATTGATGTCAGTAGGAGGTATGCTTTCATAAATGCAGAGCGTAATTGTTTTTAACTACATAGCATATGGATCAGTGCTCAGAACCCAAGAGTAYTGGAGCCAGAGAAATACCTAAATAGAGAAACATGGGTGAAATGGCTATAAATATGCACATAGATTTAGATATCTTAATTTAACATAATACGTCTGAAAATGCAAGGCATACTAAAGATATTGATCTTGGCACTTGGAAAAATAWGAGAGATATGAGCATTTCCAATCGGTTTATAAATACAACTTCTATTTGGTTAAAAAAAACCAAACTGAACTCAAACCATGAATTAAACTACTATCAGTCAATGGATAGATGTACTTGAAAGCTTGCCCTCTACCTCATACTTTTTGCATAGCTAGACATAGCTAAGCACAAATCATCCAGATCTGAATGTGATGTTGTTGTGCTGTCATCTTGTTGTGAAGTTAATGATACAATGTCAGATTCTTTAAAGGGCTGTTGTTATATTAAAATTTTCTTAGTCTGCCAGCTTGTTCCTTTTGATTAGATTTTGCTTTTAGYATTTCATACTGATACAAGAATAAATCCTTCATGCTTRTAAACTGTTATCACACTAATCTTTTCTTTTTCTCTTCTTGACTTTACTGAAAATGTGAGACATGTTATAAATCATAACTAGCCACTTTATCACATCACTTTAGCATTCTGTTTTCCACATGTGTATGGTACGTTGTCCTGTGATTTTTTGAATAATCAGYTTTATGTCCCTTTGTGTTGATTGAAAAAGAACCCATGATTTGCAATATACAGTGTTTCTTCTTCTGTGTATCTTTTTACATGTGCTATCCGTACAGTCACCACTAATATTGCATGTACAGTGAAAAAGATTGCATTATATGTGTCCAGTGTGTGTTTTAAACAGTTAAAATGTTGATCACTTTCTTCCCCCAAAGGTATGGGTGCTTCTGATAGCTGAGCTTTTGGAGTAAGTTAAAACACCAAAAGAAAGATATTTTTCATTGTTGTTTTTTTGATATAATTTTATAAAATATTTTCCTWCATGTGAACAATGTGGTCCAAATTATCTGCTTGTGTTAATACGTATGAGATTGTGCCATGGATAATCTGAATAAATCAGGTGGCTAAATTCAAATCTGATTTTTTTAACCTATTAATATTCTCACTTCCAAAAGAGTTGAGAAAAGTGTGGATGACAGAATTTARTTGTATTCTTTGTATTTCATATCTCAAGTGACCAAGATTTTTCATCTTGTGTGCGAGTTCCTGTCATTAGACTAAATAGGAAATTTGTTTCAACTGCTTCCTCAAGACCCTGGYTTTTCACCTGACTTGGCTAAGTTCACTTGACTAGTCTGGCAGTATGGGAGTTATTTAAGGTGTTTTCTCTGTGTTGCTAATCTGTGGTGCTGTCATCTGGAAATAATCCTRGGATCTCCTAGACATTGGGGGGTGTTGATACTTGTGCCAGAAGAACAGTTATCTGTCTGTGGACTCCTGAAGGAGAGACTGGAAAGGAAGAGGCAGCATCCAGAATTTTGTTCATGGTAGTGCCTGCCTTCTTAGGGTTCAGGCCAGAAGCCATATAGGTTTGAAATAGACTACATAGTGTCTCCTCTGAGTGACTGTCAGTACAGGTGTTCCACTTAGGAGCATAATTGCACCTTCACAACTGAGCTGATACAGCATTTTCTAGGCAGAAGAATCTGTATCTTCTATCCATCTAGGGTTTTTTTTGTGCTCTCTGCTCACCCACTGAGTGCAGGGAGAGCAATGCMCATCTTCCATTCTTTAGTGTCTCTCAGTTCTGGCTTTTGCTGAGTAAAGCTTCYTTTGGTTTCTAGTCTATAGTTTTATCTCTTCTAAGAGTATGAAAGTACATTTTTAAAACCCCAAAGAAACAAGTTTGTAAACAATCTCAAATTATAAATATCTATACCTTGTGTGGTATTTTAAGATCTGAGTTTGCAAAACCTTTGAATATGGATAGTATTCAAATACATTTGTGTTACATTAAATCTAAGTGACTGTGCTCCAGCAATACTTTTGTTTATGATTCTATTTCACTCTTTCCACAGGAACTAGACAAAAAGAAAGTTGAAGTATATGCAGCATTTTAAAACCAAACTGCCTTTTCCCAAGTGCATAATTCAAAGGAAGAAAAAGCCRGTGTTCAGATGGAAAGAATTGTGCTGATATAATCTGATGTTACGGTTCTGCAGTTCCTCTACAGAGAGACAATGAGTCTCAACATAATTTGCTTTTCTAGGTCGTAAATTACCTGTTGCTGCTTAGGACTAAGAGAAGTTAACTAAGAGATATGACACTGACAGGCTCATTAGAACGTTTTGGACTGAGGAGTGCYACATACTGTCTTTTACAATTAGGCTGGGTTTTTTTCTGGTTTAATTGTTGGTGTTCTCAACTTTGTTAAAAATGTCTGCTCTCTTAATTTTTTTTAGTAAATCAGAAAGGCACAGTGAAGCTCTGGCAAAGGCTTCACTGTGCCAGTGAAACCTGATGGCTTCTTGCTGCAGAGTGTTTAAATTGAATGTGACCTGAATCACAGGTCAACTAGGAATTTGCATATAAGAATGGATTGTGTGGGGTTTTTTTGCATGTTACTAATTGCAGAGAGCAGTGTGCTGCTTCAGAAGCCTTCAATGAAACTCTGTGCAGTAGTTTCTATCACATGTTCCTTTGTGAGATGCCAGGGAATGAGGTGGTTTTTTATTTGTGGAGTGTATATTGTAATGTGTTTTGCCAAGACCTGGCAATTTCTTTGGGTAATGTTTGTCTGGGTGCAGTGAGGGAGCGTTCGAGATGGTCTGTGCTCCTGTGTCCTCAGAATGCTGAAGATACCCTCCTCCCCATTGTTATACCCTGGTGGTACGGCTCTGCTTTCCCAATGTTTGATTCATAGACTTATATAAGAAGGAGTTGGCTGAGTTTCATCTAGAGGTAATTCTCATAGAAAGCTATGCAAAAATTAGTGGTGTGTTACCTGATTCCACTGTTGAGAAAGAATGCTTGCTTCTGTAGGAAATCTCATCTACTGATTTAATAGATTCTGCTGGTGCTATGAGATCATAGTTGGAGACAGCTTTTTTTGGTAAGAGGTACATTTTTACTCATTTGTCCAAGAATTACTGGTCAGTGAGTGAATCTTCTCAATTTAGAGCCTTTTGTTTTAATTTGTGGGTGTGGGTATTGAAGGCCTGTTATCTGTCATGGCAAGTCAATTGTTCGACTTTTTAATTTACTTAAATTTTACACTTGTCCAAAGCTTTGTGTTTCAATGCTGTATAGCTGTGAATATAAGAATAAAATTCTAATTTGAGATACATGGATGAAATAGCAAGAGTCATATGCACRCATGTGAAGAACTGATCTAGGCTTTACGCATTCTTTTCAAATAGTTATAAAGTATGAACATAAYTTGCTTTTATTTCTCTGTATGAGAATCCATTAAAGGGCTCAGAACAGTCAAAAACAACTTCTTCACAGATAAGTACTGTGATTATTTCAAAAGTTCACGTTCTAGATTGCATTTCTTGCTTTGCTTTTCTCTCTTTTTTGGCTTTGCTATTGCCATTTTTTTTAAAATTTGTATGCAGGACATGCTTTTGACYGGCAGGAGATCCTAAGCTGAGGAACTGTTTTGAGTCTGATTAGAATCATGCCCATGGACAGTAACATAAGCATCAAACCTCTCATGCAGCCAGCCCTTACACCTCTAGTGAAGAACAGTATGTTAATAGCTTTGATTATGCTTTSTTCTACTTGTACTGCTATTGCTGCTTTGATACTAGAACCATTTCAAATTTCATTCCAAATTTTCAAATAAAGCTGCAACACTGCAGTGGCTAGGAAAACAAGAGGCTGGACAGTAAGAGGTTTATGATTGAAATTCTTCCAGTTTTTAAATTCTTAGGCTAATATCTGTGCTCAAGTGTTGCCAGCCATTGTCTGCARTTATTGGAGAACTATTTCTTTACATATTTATTTGGTTTAGTTTCTTTTAATTGAAAGGAACACGTTGTGAACAAAACTGAAAAAGTTTGAGAGTTGCCAAAGGATTCTTGTCATTCAGCAGAGGATTACATTATTTGGGTGATAGTTAGTTCAACCTTTCTGCCTATCACTGCTTCATCTTAACCTAAAAAAAAATATGTGTTTCTTTGCAAAGTTTCAGCTTAAAAGCAGTACAGTACAGAATTCCTTGRAAAAAAGTCTGTTCTGCATATTCAGAATAAATGAGCATTATAGACTGGGGATTTCCTTTACTGGGCTGTTTTATGCCTAAACACAGATTTCTCMTACATACAGGACTTAGTGATGTGGGCATCATATAGCGATGGATGTGGGGGAGCATGTTTCCTTTTAGAAATATTATGCTGCCACTTCCTTACCCAACTCTGTATCCAATTTCTGTGTGTATATACTTAATGGTATATTTAATTTTGGTCTAGAATACTATCTGATCTTCCTGACAGAATTCTGACTGGTGAATGAGAGTCGATTGGAGTCCTTGTCCTCTTTGTGGAGTGTGGGTTAAGGCTTCATAAGATCTAAGAKGATAGGAAAGCTCTCCTAAGAGCTTTGTCCTTACAGTTGTATACACAAACACAGACACCTCCAGAATTTGCCAGTGTCTTGGATTAGTTGATGCTTGTTAATTAGAAGAATGAATTGGAAAGGCAATATTAATAAGAGCTTGAAGAAAAAAGCTAGTAGTTGAGGATTTTACTGAAGGCAAAAAGCCTTTTTGTGGTCATGTGTGTTTCTTCTGCCTTACATCTGGTGCTTGCAGCATAGCTGAAGGAGGAAATACAGGGGATCTAAAGGATGCTTTGAGACCTGTCTTTTTTTGGGAGAGGAGATGGAATCACATAATTTTTAATAAATTCAGATATGTTGATATTTTAGCCCTTTTGTCATAAAACTGGGATTTAAAAATATAAAGGCTTTAACCCTGTTGGCAGATGCTGAGCTTTGTAACAGATTCAGTTTGAGTATGAATGGGAAATATGGTTCAAAAGTCCTGTGCTGCCCTTTGCCACAGTTGTTACACACTGGCARCTATTGTTGTTGTCATGTATAGCAGTTTTTACTGCATTTAATAAAAGGCAGAGAAGTGTTGGTAGTGCACAAAAACACCCAGTATCCCCCTCACGGTGGGGCTCTGAGAAGTTGTTTGGTATTTACTTACTGGACTTGAAACAACCTTGCTGACACGGTAATTCTTGCAAAATGTCTGCAAGCTGGTTCACTTCTGTTAATTTGGTGGTTTTAAATGACCTTGTTTCACCTTGCTATCTTTAGCTTTTTTATCTTAAACCAAGGAAAAGGTTTTTTCACTACTATTGTGACTACTTTGAGCACAGTCCTATGCTGTGATCACAGTGGAAATTATAGCAATGGCCTGCTCTTTTATGTGTAATTCTTTGGGAGTTTTTTAAACTTTCTGTTTTAATCTTATTCTTTAATTATCATCTGCCTAGAAACCACTCTCTTGATCACATAATTTTCAGACTTTTGACATTTGAATGCAATGAATACATAGAATTCGTAATGGTGGGTGATTTTAATCTTTACAGCTGCAATAAATCTGGCAAACCCCTCAAGCAATGGCATGGAATTCTTGATGTTTTGTTCCCTTTCTCRTTTTTGAAAAGGTTGCTTGATTAAAAAATGTAGGGCTTGTAACTATTGTTTTTATTACTAATGCTCAAATATCAAAGCAGGTGTTCCAACAAAGTTTACTTTCAGCTACTCATTATAACCTGCTTATTCTCAGCTTAACTGGTGTGAGCTGGTTCTCTTTGGCAGTAGATTATTTGTGTTTCCTGAGATGTAGGAAGCTGKTCTAATTTCTTCCTTGACATGCAAGTGCAAGTAGAGAAGACTGAATAGAACTGGTTTCATATAGTATTTTGTCCTGACACGAATATCCACATGCCTTCTTTTGGAAATGTTCAATGGAATATATAAGAACATTCAATAAATCACAATGAAAAATGTGTTGAAAGGAGAGGGGACATTATAAGACACATTGTGGGGGATCTGGGCTGTAGTGATAATAATGTTTTAGTTTATCCTTGTGCTGGGACTGTTGAAGCAAATGCACTGGTAAAGACAATAAAATTAGGGATGGTTGTTATAATTCATTATACTAAACATCTGAAAAAAATCAAAGMTTTAAGATTTTTAAATATTGTATATAGAGCAGATTTCTCTGATGTGTTGGTGATGTTCAAATTATTCTGCATCACTCTTATAGGAAAGGGTATTATTTGAAAGGTACAAGCAGATCTCCATACCTATACAAATAAAGSAACTGTTTATTTTGAACTCCTAAAATACATTAAACTACATCAGTTGCACTTCATGAGCAATTTCATATGAAGCTTCCTTCAGTCTATTCCAGCCAAATAATTGCAACATTGTTTAATTTTAAGAAAAAATGCTCATGAAAAGCATTAATGCTTTCCAAAGTGGATCTATACTACCATTAAATGCTAAACATTTAATACAGTTAAAAAGAGATTTTCCTGCCTTATTTTATATTTCAGTGATTGAATTTCTGATTTCAGATTTCTTCTGATTGCACTAAGGAAAAGTTGGGTTGATTTTTTTTTTGTTTTTTGTTTTTTGTTTTTGTTTTTCCAAGAGCTGATATGTGATACATTACAGTCAGAGCATTGCCATATGTATTTTCTCTGGACACACTCATGCTTCCCACCAGTTTGTGGCTGCTGTATTCACTTTTGGACTAGTGGGAATCTTGTGATATAGACTGAGAGTTAGACTGTTAAAAYGGGTAAAGGAGTTCATGCAAGAACAGTTCCTCCTTAGGGAGATCAGAAGGACAAATATACTACTGGGTGTGCTGCCAAGGACAAGAAAAGGGTGCTGTGTTTTTCTTTTTATCTGCGATAGAATTGGGTCTGTGGAGGATTTGGGGTAAATGAGTTGGCATTAATAGGTTTGAGTATATGAAAAATCTGCTTGGAGAGTGTGGTTTGTGAATAAAATACCAACTCTGTTTTCTCAGATAGATTTTGGGTTTCCTTTGTCTGTGGAGATGGTTTAATTTCTTTAAATTTAAAGAGCAGTCTGATTTTTTGGTGGGTGGCAGGCATCTGATTTGTGATTACTGTCTGCTCTTTCCACAATATTGTGTAAATTCTACCTCCACTTAACAAAGCAGGTAATTATGTGCTTTGCTATTACAAGTTATAATAATTTTTACTTGTAAGTCTAGTTTTAAATGAAACATTTTGAACAGTGAACTCATATTCATCTGATAATGTGACATTTGTGATTTTATGCTGCATTGATATTTATTAAAATTTCATTTCCCTTTAATTATAGAATAATTGTAGATTTTCAAGTATCTTTAAGATTACTTGGTAACTTGTTCTCCTCTGCTTGGATTGTTTGAAGGTAAAAGCTAAGGCAGTGTTTTGAATTATAAGGAGCCAGTGCAGTGAATTTAATTTGTTGTATACAGAGCTATTTTGTCAAATAAACATCAAGTAGCTTGCTCTTAGGAATATGGAGGTTTTTTTGTATGATCACCAGCTTGGTAATGACAGATAGCGAGTTGAAGCAATAAGATAATTCTGAATAGCCTTGTTAGTCTTCTTGACAATAATTTTATAGACCACCAAAAGAGATGTGCATATCATTTTGTCATTGAACAATTTTTTTAGCAACCTAAATTAGACCTTAGCATGTTGAAATACAGAAAGATATTTGTTGTCAGTGCTAGAAATGGCTTTCCTACTATCTTCTACATCTTACATATATATCTTGCAATGTTTAATAGGCTTCTGTCTTTGCACCTAAAATTTTTTGCACTTTTCAGGGCTAGCTAAAGTACCACTGTTTTTTACTTACAGTACAGTGCTGCAGACAAATATGCAGCATATCAGAGACAAAATTGTTAKTTTAGAAAGAATGCAAAGTTATTTTTAAGTGGCTGTAGAACATGCTTTTGAACTGTTAGGGGAAAATTTTTCTCTTCCCCACTGGCTTCAGTAGCRTGGAAAGCACAGGGCAAGCATGGCTTTTCTGAGCTTGTGGGATGTATTTCTAATGCTAAATCTTACATATTGATAGTACATAGTATGGATGTAAAGGCAGTATGGGTAAGTTATGTCATGGAACARATAAATTCTTCTTTCTGAATCCCATTATTAAGTTTGAGTTATCRTGTTGTCTTTGCACCAGTTTGACASACTAAATATGTGCTGAAACAGTGCAAAGAAAACTGKTTTTATTCACTTACTACTTTAGAACAACTGGAATACCATAATAATAATTCAGGAGCACAAAGATGCCTGATTTAAAAAAAATCTGCCTTTATTGCAATTAAAGAGTTGAGGATAAAATGAAATTGTACTATTGGTCTACAGTCTCTGTGAAATCTTAGCTTCACATAATTCTCTGAAAAAAGATCTATTGGTAGAGAAAGTAGAACTCAGCAAATTCTATTTACACACTAAACAACTACTTTTTTCTTTAAAGCCACAGTGGACACATCCTTGTACAGCTGGTGTATATACCAACAGTCYCTGCTTAACAGCTGTTTACCTTTTTTCTTAAAATATCTGAGAAACAGGCCTCTGATTTTCACCAGTTCCTGGTGTTACTCTGTTATCTGCTAGTGCCAGATTAGATAGGTTATTTTGCTCTTAAAGGTTAACTTTTCCTGTGGCCAGTTGTTCTGAGCTAATACAACAGTGCACATATATGTATATACATGCAAGTTCTTTAAGTTCCCAGAAAAGAAAATGTAGTGCAGTCATGGAGGTATTTCTTCTATTTGTGAGAAAAAACAGCTACATCCTGTCTGTGGAATTAATATCAGCAGTAGATTCTCAGTTAATTAAATTTAAACCTACTGAATTTATAACTATAGAGTGCTGGCTGTCAGCAGGAGTGAGGTCACCAAAGAACTTTTATCTCCAGAACTTGGAATTGAGCCTTGAGAAATGCACTGAGAGATATTGTCCTTTGGAGAGTCAGGCCCTGGAGAGAGTAACAGGTTCTTATTTCTGCATGTGACAAACAGGTGGAGAGGACAGCATGGTAAACCTAGAGGTTTGAATCCAGGATATAATTTATAATATCCTGAGTACATAATTTATATTTTTAGATGTTTTCTGATCTAAAACAAACAAGCTATATTGCAGTTTAAGTTGCAATCAAAGCAAGTGTGTAAAGTTTGCCACAGACACACTCATATTTGAAGCCAGTCTCAAGGATCCCTACTTAAAAACTAAAAATGTTAAGCAATTACAGTGTCTGTGGAGATTAGCTAGATTTACAGCAGAGTGACTGGATTTGGCTGTAAAACTGCTAGCTATTTGGAAGGTCCCATTGGTACTCCCTGAGAAATTATACTGTTTACACAGTTTTTGGTCATTGGGTTCATAAATCTAAATTGATGAGTGCCAAATAACATTTGAGGTTTAAAAAAAATTGATCAATGCTAACAAGACAGAGTAAGTAGAAACAAATTTTAACCATTTGGCAAGATGTAGACTTGAGTCTTCAGGGAAGTGTCCRGGAACTACTGGTTATGCAACTGGTATTAACTGAATTTAACTGTAAACATAATTACCTTTGGTCTTAGTAGAAATTTTTTAATATGTTCACATCCTGTGAGTGGTCAATATCCACATGCAAATATGGTCTCACAGAAAGAGAGARGTTTCAGTTGTCTTGGAGAATTTCTGTCAGGAGAATACATGAGAAGCAATCAAAATTTTTCTGCTTACTTTAAAATTTAAAATCCATGGTGATTTAAAAAAAAAAATCCAAAACAAATGAACACAACCACCTCAAAATTACTRTGTTTTGACACATGGTAGTGTTGTTGCTGTGATCATGCAGGACAGGAAACCACTTCATTTTGTTCTTTTGGATTTGGAAAAATACTTATTAATTAGTATTAGCATTTTGCCAAAAATTTTGGCATTATCAACTTAACAACTTCAAAACTGAAATTCTGTCTTCAAGGTTGAGTGGATAACTCACAAAACAGAAATTATCAGACCAYAGAAGAAATGCTGGATGCAATAAATGTTTCTAGAATTTAAAGGTGTTGCCTTCTTTTTGGCATCTTTGAAAAGAACTTGTAAATATAGTCTGTGGCAGTGTCCTGAACAACAGGAAAAGTATTTGTTTAGTTCTTAGGATGGCCTGAAACAGATCTGGAGAAATTAAAGAAATTTAATTGATAGAAGGTGCAATACTACCTGATACTTAGTATTATARTTAATGCAGTTCTTAGTTATGCTAGCTATTTCCAATCAGACTATGCCTTGCTGTGTGCTTCAATARTAATAGCTGGATGTCTTTGTGTGATGAATGAAGTAATTCACATGCACAGTAGCTGCTTCAAACTAAACTATCCCTTTGCTATATGATTCTACATTAATAGCTGGATGTCCTGTATAAAGTAATTCTCAGGCACACTGAAGCTCTTCTATCACTAGATATGATGTAATTTAATCTTATTTCTCCATCAGCACAATAAATGGGACTGTGCATGAAAGAGAATCTGTGTTTGTTTGTAAGATTTTACTTGGAAATAATCTTGAAAAAGGAGGAAAATGAATGCATGGCAAAGAGTTCCATGTTCCCAAAAGATTCTGTTTATAGTTTTGTTGAATGTGGCATTTATTATAAGGATGGCAGATTGTTCTAGATTTAATAATAGTGCTGTTCTGTTTTAATATTGCATGATCCGTGGGCTGCCATAAAGTAGTTACAAATCGAAGGGCTGATACAACATGAAATGAAGCACCTCTTCTGAATGTTCCTTTTGTTCAGTATTTAACAAATTARTATGTTGACATTTGTCACTGATGGATTTCATTATTTGGTGAAAGGGTTTTAGGGGGTTTGACAGTATGAATGGTTTGTCCTGCATGCTTTGGAGAATTGATAAAGGCATCTTTGTTCTTTGTGCAAGAGCACAACAGATATCTTATTGACCGACGCATACAAAAAAGAAGGCTTGTATAGCTGCTGTGCAGAATAAACTAAGAAAATGAAKCCATTACTTATTCTGCTATGTTTTTCTCTTTTTTTTTTTTTTTTTTGCTAACAGCGTGTATCTCCTTAGTCAAAGTAGTCAGCAAGCATTGGATACTCATTCAGTAAAGTGAAAACATGTAATTTTTATCAGTTCATATACTATTTATAGACAAAAATAAGAAAAGCAGGTTATGGATGGTAACTGATTAGATAAATTTCTACATTTCTAAGATGAACATATATTTGTATAAATAGATGATAGTCATATTAGAAAGAATGCATTTTAGCAGTAAAATTGAAAATCAGAAGAGACTTGATGGAGTTAGATTTCCACCATTCTACACCAATTTTTTGAGTAAAATGAAAGACCTCAGCAGATGGATTAATAAMTACAAATTCTTAAAAGCAAGAATTATGAGTGATACTGCATATGGGCAAAAATTAGATTAGATGTGATTTGGATTGCTATCTTCATCTTTTTGTTTGCTCCCCCATTTATAATTGGCACAAGGTGCAAGAGTGTAATAGAGACCAGCTGGAAATTGAAGAGAATTGCATCTGTGCCTCTTSTATGATCTGAGAAGTTCTGATATTTAAAAAAAAAAAAATCTGAGCTTTACCTCTTTTTTTTTTTTTTTTTCCATAGAAGCATTAAGGATTTAAAGGTCTTTCTCCTCCAGTAATGTTYGGGATTGCTGCTATGATTTGGGTACATATTTGGAGTTTTCTCATTCTGCAGATGAAGTGTTTGTCACAAGAATTAAAAAAAATTTTTTTGAACGTTTAAAGAAACAAGAGTATTTCTTAGGTTTGGCTTTGTTTGTGATGCTACTTTTAATGTAGCTCATGGAGATCTAATAAGAGCCACTTCTGCCTTCCAGCAAATTTAATTTCCTTTAAAAAAGTGATACCAAAAGGCCTTGATTTGAGAAAAGAATCCTGGGAATACTCAAAGAACAAGTAATCTGTTTTACTGTTTTTCATTGATTTGGCTTTTTTGTTGTGGATAAAATCTTTCTGGTATAAATTAAGTCAAGAAAAAAATAACTCATTCTTTAATAACTCAGTCTTGTCCCTGTTACCTGTTGAGAGCACTAATGTATAGGCCCTTAACTTGAGCGATTTTCACTGAATATGGTGAAGCATATATATATATATATATATATATATATCTTTCTGTCTAATTGTTTATCCTATATGTTTTTTAGCACTTTGTCTCTCTGCTGTCTTAATATCCAGTGGAAACTTCACGATATAGTAAATGGAAGTCCAAATCTTCCAGTAATAGCAAAGTAGTGGAAAGCTACAAATCATGAAATCCATACACTATCAGGTAATATCATCCATCAGTGATGAAATGTCATCACTTAAAGTGGAGCTGAGGAATGTTGGTAGTGACTGTTCATTGTAGTAATCATTTTTAGCAAGAACACAAAGAGTAGTTTGAAAATCAATGAAAGAAATGCCATATTCATTTCTAATATAAAACAAGACAATCTTCTTTTTAAAAGCTTCCTTTTGGCATATGAGAAGAAAACAAAAAAAACCAAAAACCCACAGAACTATTTTATATTTATAAAATGAGAGTACCTGTATCTGTATCTCTTTCCATTGCTCACTTCTTGCAGAAACGATATGATCAATTAAAATATTTCATTACAATGATCAATTGTAATGCTATTCATTGCTATTTTCTATTCACTTTTCTTAATTTCAGCAAGTACGTAAGATTAATTTTGTTGTCCTAATATAAATCAGTGTTAAATGAAAAAAAGTTAATACAAACTCATGGTTCAAATAGGGACTTTCCCCACTATCATTTGTTATTAAGTATTTTCACATGTTAATAGTATAACTGTTAAGTTTTTTTAATATTTTCTTCATTTGACCAATTTCTAATATTCGGAAGAACGCAGAAATGTGGTAGTAGTTTCATACAAAATCTGGAATGTCGCAAATCTGTAGTGTAAACCAAATATTGCATTTGTATATAAAATTCTTGCTGAAATTAGTGGAACTATGATATTTCCTCTGTCTCCTTAGACATGAACAAAATTTGCTCCTCAGCCTCTGACCTTTTGTGAAGCTACCTATATCAGCAAGAGTAAAGATGTTTTATCATCGTTGTGATACATCACCTGTCTTATATCAAACAAAAAAAAGATTAAAAAAAAACATATCCCAACATATTTTGGAGAGCAATTTGAATTGGAAATAAGTTTATTTTCTGCATCTTTATTTCTTCCTCTGTAATTGAAGTACTGTAGATTGACTCCCAGTCTATCTGGTTGTTAAGAAAAATGCAAGTAACTAACTTCAGTTGTGTAGCTTGTAAGATTTTTTTGAGAATGTTTACCATGATACAGTACAGTTTTATACAATGAATATTTAGTAAAGGATCTGGAAAAGGGTTTCACCAATTATTTTCAGCATTAACATGGAAGTGAAGTGTRAAGGTTAGAAACTGAGCTGCATAAAATATGGAGTTTGCTTTGTTGCTTTTTGGTTTTAGAAGTGAAACAGGTGCTTATACTTATTTAAGTCACTTTGTTTGCACTTAGCCATAAATCAGTTAACTAAATCAATTAAAAGTAGAAAAATCATTGTGGGACATACAACATGAAAAGCTGTAGTTGCTCAAGGAGTTTCTCTTGAAAAGCCGGCTGTAAGACTTTTGACAGTGATGTAGCCATTTGTTACTAGGAGGTGTTTTGTAATTGATTTTTATAAAAGAGTGTGTTACTTTGTGGGTTTTTGAAACAAGGGGTTTCTAATAAATCTGTAAAAAAATCTTGAAGGGAACTTGGGGTTTTGAAATTGTAATTCTTTCTCTTCCCCTACCCCATAATTTTCTATATTTGCTTCTCTTTACAATAGCAGGCAATTTTCTGTCTGTCACAAATCTTGGGATTATGGAAGTTTCTAAATTAATAGATATTGTTGGACTTACGACATTAGTAAAAAAATATGGAGAGTTCAAAAATATGTTCATGCTCTGTGATTTCCTCATTGTAATACAGAATGTGGAAGATGAAGAGAAGTGAGCTAAAGGTGTTGTTAGGCATCCTGGGGCATCACAGATTAAATGATGAATAACTCTTCCACTCTACAGTTCTTACTTGACTTGACTCCTGGTTGTTCTTGTCAGATCTAGTTACTAATGATCTTACTACAAAATTGGGTTAACTTACTGCCAATACTTGAGTCTCAGAAATCAGTCTGAAGTTTGTATGTAAAATACACTTACATTCCTGGTTTCCTTAYTGCTTTACTTCCCAAGTCAGGATACTTGAAGCAGATAGGATATATTACCATAATATGGGTGCAGCAGGATATCAGCCACAGATAATTGTTTTGTGATATTTTTGTAAAAACACAATTAAAGATTTTTGACTTAGCACTGTCAAAGAGTGTGTGCTCTGTGCATGTTAGAGAGAGGATGAGACGTAATTGTCTCATAAATTGGCTCTATTATTACCAGATTGTTCATTTGCAAACAACAACAAGCTGGGTGGGCAGGTTGATCTGCTGGAGGGCAGGAAGGCTCTGCAGAGGGATGTGGACAGGCTGGATCATGGGCTGAAATCAGTGGCATGAGATTTAACAAGGCCAAGTGCTGGGTCCTGCCCTTGGGTCACAACAGCCACATCTTTCACTATAGCCTTGGGGCAGAGTGGCTGGGAAGTACTCATTGAAAAAGGACCTGGGTTTGCTGGCWGACAGTGGTTGAACATGAGCCAGTGTGTACCAGATGGCCAAGAAGGCCAAGGGCATCCTGGCCTGTATCAGCAATTGTGGGGCAGCAGGAGTGGGGGAGTGATTAACCCCCTGTGTGCTGGGCTCTGGTGAGACCGCACCTAGCCTGTTCAGTTCTGGGCCCATCACTGTAAGAAAGACATGGAGGTGCTGGAATGTGTCCAGAGAAGGGCAACAGAACTGGAGAAGGGTCTGGAGCACAGGTCCTGTGAGGAGTGGCTGGGGGAGCTAAGGGTCYTTAGCCTGGAGAAAAGGAGGTTCAGGGGAGACCTTTTTGTTCTCTGCAACTGCAGAGAGGGAGCAAGGTGCAGCCAGGTGGAGGTCAGTCTTTTCTCCCAGGTAACAAACGACAGGACAAGAGGAAATGGCCTCAACTTGTCCCACAAGAGGTTTATATTAGAAAAAAATCTCTTCACAGAAATGGTTGCCTAGCATTGGAACAGGCTACCCAGGGCAGTGGTGGAGTCACCTTCTCTGGAGATATTTAAAAGATGTGTAGATGTGGCACTTAGGGACATGGTTTAATGGTGGACTTGACAGTGCTGGGTTATGGTTTGACTTGATGGTCTTAGAGGTCATTCCCAAATGAAGCTATTCTATTTTGCGGTGTGCCTCCACTCTTGATAGTCAGATCTAGGGAAATTCTTGTAACCCTTCTGTTGCAAGTGATAGTTTCAATCTGTGGTTTTAACATTGGATATTTTACTTGGATTGTGGACAGACAAGCTGATCCCCAGAAGAAAGCTAGAAATTGCAAACAGATCCTGTTCTAGAAAAGAAATTAAACATAGTAAGGCACTTTTTTGGCAAGCTTGGTACAAAAATTAAAACCTCTAATATGTTCCTTGTCTGCTAGGTGTGCATTTTGTTAGACAATTCCATAAATATCTTGTTTTAGGAGACATAGCTCTGCATTTTATATTTCGTGTCCTCTGACACTGAGCATAATGTTAAGAGAATCTAGTTATGTGGAATGAGTTGGATTGATAGTCTTCCTTTAGGCTGATCCCACATAATCTGAGAATGTGTAAACTTCTTTAATTTTTGAAGCACATCAAAGCTTGTATCCTTTTTTTTTCAGGTCAGTATGATTGGTCCTTTTGTGGTAGCAAAGYGAGGTCTTCTAGCATATAAAAATTACATTTATTGAGTCTTGTCAACATWTTCAAAATGGGTTAATTTATTTTTATTCATCATGAAGTTACAAAGCTATGTTAGTCTCTGAAAAGACTTTATAAAATCTTATTTCTGAATAATGTGCAGGCAAATCAAATAAATTGTGACCTRTAAGTCCAAAGACATAGAAAGGTGTCACAGTTGCATGTGATAAATACATACTGTCTTTTTCTTCAAGCTTGTTGGTTGGGTTTTAATACAGGATTGAAGATACTGAGAAGGATCAAAACTATTGCAAACCCTGCTGTTTGTATGTTAGTTTTTTGCTTAGGCTCCTGTTGTCTTTTCCTTTCACTATATAAATTCTTCAATTTTATGGCAAGTACTGGTTTTGCTGTTGAACAGCAGTAGAGTTTCTCCTGAGAGGGTTTCATCCTTATTTATGCATATCCTGACTAGCCTGGTTTGGGGCTGCAAAATACAAAGGACAGAAGAGATTACCAGTTTTCATGGAGCAGCTACTTCTTGGGTGTTCAGGTCTTTATTTAGGCACTTGATTGAAATTTACAATTTGGATCTTGAATTGCAGTACTGAGTTGACTGTTACTATCCTCCTTCCAAAACACAAAGTTTTCTTTCCRTGTTGCTACCCTATTGTGTTGCTGCATGACTTACAGAGTAAAAAGTTAGGCATCTGCTCTAGAATGACATCCAGCTGAATGACTTTTTGGTCTCTCCCTATGATGGTAGGAAGGCAAAACTTTAAAAATTAGCTTTCATTATTTCTGAAATAGTGCTCAGASTACTCTGCCAGATCCTTGTCTCTATAACTGCATCTGAATATATATTTGAGTTTCTGATATACTGTAAACCTAGGAGGTGAAAAAGATTGTCGTTCTCTCAGTACTGCACTGTAGCATACACTAGACCAGATTATGGATTATGGAGATTATGGAGATTATGGATGTTGAGTGCTCTTGTGTCTGTATTCCAATGGCACAAGTACCCACAAAGATAAATTAGGCTAACATTCAAAGTCTGATGTAGATACTGCARGCATCATGTTGATACTGTTCTTTGTATCACTGGAAGAATATGGTTTTGTCATGGTTTGGCACTGGCCAAATGCCAGGCACCCAGGAAAGTTSCTCGCTTGCTCTTCCCTGCCACAGCTGGGCATAGAAGAGAAAGAAATTGATAAAGGGTTCATGGGTTGAGATAAGGACCAGGAAAAACATTTCAAGGGCAAAACAGGCTCAGTTTAAGGGTATGAAGTGRATTTATTGCTAACAGAGTCAGAGGAGGATAATGAGAAGTAAAATAGAACTTACAATACCATTTTCCCACAGTCCCTCCTTCCCACCAACAGCACAGGGAGACAGGGCATGGGGTTTTTTTTTTTGGTTGGCTCATCACCAAGGTTTTCCTCTGCTGCTCTGGGAGAGGAGTCCTTCCCCTGTGAGACTGTGGGGTCCCTCCCACATGAGACAGTTCTCCATGAACTTCTCCAGCCTGGGTCAACTCTCACAAGCAGCAGTCCTGCCAAAACTGCTGCAGTGTAGGTCCCTACCACAGGCACACACTTCTCCCAAAACTTCTGTGGCATGGGTCTCTCTTCCCACAGGGTTCAGGCTGCTCCAGCCTGGAAGCAGGGACCCACTCTCTCCACCAGGTCTCCCACTGGATCACAGCCACCTCCAGGCATCCACCTGCTCTGGCATGGGCACCTCCCACACGGGCTGTGGGTAGATCTCTGCATCCCCCATGGATCCCCATGGGCTGAAGGGGCACAGCTGCTYCACCATGGTCTCACCAGGGCCTGCAGAGAAATCTCAGCTCTGGCACCTGGAGCATCTCTTCACCCTCCTTCTCCACTGACCTTGGTGTCTCTGTGTCATTTCCCTCACATGTTCTTACCTCCTCCTCTTCTCTGACTAGAAGAAAAAACTGTGTGTGCTCACTTTGTTTTTATTTCCTTCTTAAATATGTTGTTACAGAGACATTACCAACTTTTCTAATTGGTCCAGCTTTGGCCAGCAGCATGTCCATGTTCAGAGCCATCAGAGATTGCCTCTGCTGGACATGGTGGAAGCTTCTGGCAGCTTCTCACAGAAGTCACCTCTGTGGCCCCCTCCCACTACCAAAAACCAGGCTGAGCAAAGCCAACATAAGGTTAAAGGCAACTGATGAGAGTTTGCACAAACTATTTGTGAGGAATTGTCCATTAATTCTCTAACATTCCCAAATTACAGTAATCTTGAAATGTGTACCTTAATTTTAGTGTTCTTATGAAAATATATGAGAATTCCACTGTTCCCTTCTGCATATTTAAAAAGGGATTTTTTAGAACTGCAGTAACTGTCTCACACATTTATTATCTAATAATTCTTTTTCTAAATAGCAAATTCAAAGTATGTATGATTTTTAATACATATATACGTAAGTGGTATTTCTAATAGTGATTTTTGGTACTACTATTGACTTCAGAAGCGTTATTTCTCAGGTGACAATAGTCTTGGCTCTGTTATTTCCAGAAGTATGTGAGAAAATGTATGTTCAGATCTCTGTGTGTAAAGAGGGAAAGATTCCTACTTCAAAATGAATGGAACAAGTGTTTTAGAAATGAACTTCATGTTCCCATCTTAAATGCATATTTAGGTTCTTGCACATACATTTGGCTAAGGTTTTTGCTGTGTCTCATCTGAGTATGTGTGAGCAGCCAAAGATACCACACTATTGCAGTGTGCAAAGCAGCACTTGCATCTAAGTTGTGAGTCTAGAGGAAGTTTTGAAAAATTGCTGTTAGAGATTTGGCGTCTCAAATGGCAGATTACTGTTCAGAGCTTTAGGACTCATTGGAAACTAAAAGAGAATGTTAAAGAGACTATCTGTTAAGGACATCTGCATGGGTGGATTTGAATGATTGGAACATCATGACTCTTTGCCCTTTCACAACAATTTCTTTCCCTTTGGGACTCAGGTTTTTCCTTTATATGCATTCATGCCATAGTTACAGTGTTGAGATTTACCTTAACTGCAATTTAACTGGAAGGGGGAACTTGTTCCTTCTTCCAGTTGAGTGATGAAAATATCGAAGTTATGAACATGGGATTCTGGTCAGAATAATGCTCTTTTGCTTTAGAGGGGTAACCAAGTGTATACTTGTCAAAAACAAGTCATTAACTTATTTTTCTCTTGGACCTGTTGGGAACTTGTCCARCTTCCTGGGAAGGACTGGTAGGGTTGTTGGGTTTTTTTTGTTAACTGAGAGAGGTTTCCGTCTTTCTTACCACATCCAGCTTGCCTGTTCTGGCCTGCTTTAGAAACTTGGGCCATACTTGCTAGAGGCATTTATAAGCTGAACAGTCCTTGTCAGGTCTTGATGTAATTTCTGAGGTGAATCATCTTTGCTCCTTGCTAATGTCTGAATGGATTTCTTTCCTTTTCAATTAGAATCAAAGAAATGTATATCAAGCCTGATAATTTATWCCTAGTAAATCAAACAGGTGGTAGGAGGGCCAAATTTCTCTCCTTCTTAGGAGGAAAAAAAAAAGCTTTTGGGTCTTGCAATTTAATTACCGGTCAAATGATCTTATTTTTCACTTACACACTTTCTTGAGTTATTGAGTGTTTTAGGAGCAGCACCGCTAAGTAACAATGTGCAATTAATAACACTCATAATATTTTCCCAACACAGGGAAAGGACATCACCCTGTTCAAGTGAGTCCAGAGAAGGGTCACCAACATGATTAAAGGGATRGAGCACCTTTCCTRTGAGGAAAGGCTGAGAGAATTTGTTCAGCCTGGAAAAGACAAGGCTTTGGAGTGACTTAAGTGCAGCCTTCCCATACTTGARGGAAGCCTGTAAGTAAAATGGAGAAAGATTTTTTGCAGGTAGAGCTGGTAGCTACAGGATGAGGAGGATGGCTTCAAGCTCAAAGACAGAAGGTTTAGATTAGGTGTTAGGAAGAAATCTTTTCTGTGAGGGTGGTAAGGCTCTGGAACAGATTTCCAGGAAAAACTGTTGCTCCCCATCCCTGGAGGTGCTCAAGACCATCTTTAAGGTCCTCTCTGACACAAGCCATTCTATGATTCTTGAACATTGTGCATCCTAGATGATTTTAAGAAGGTAGATTTGGTTAATATAAGTGAAGTGGAGTTTCTAGAATTCTAGTATTTGTTGAAAATAGGGAATCTGTGTTTTAAACAAACACATAGATGGGAACTTCTTCCAAACTAATAGGTGCTGGACATCTTCCAGAGATGTGTTCAGTCTTTGATAAAATTACTCTTAAGAAAAATGGGAACTTTTCAGTGGTTTGAATTGGAGATAATACTGTTTGTTATAGGCAAACAAAATAAAAGAAATAATTTAAGGTGTTCTCAGGAAAGGAAGTTGTTTGCTCTAAAATTAAATTCTACTGCAGCACATAATCTTGTTTTAGCCTTGTAGGAAGCTGTACTGATATTCTTTGGCCAAAATTTAACTCATATACATTTTTCTTACTTAAGTGATTTGCAATCTGTCTGTGAAAGAGAATATTGTCTAAATGTGTTATTTCTGTTTTCTTAAGTGATTGGAGAAAGCAGGAACTACAGTCTCTAYTGTATATTTCCCTACAATAGACTTAAAATGCAAACTGTTCTGTGAGCCAATTTATGAAGCATGAAGATACTTTTGTTTTGCTTAACCAAGTAGCTGAAATGTTACCACCAGTATGTCTGGAATGTTATTTACTTGGTCTATTTCTGCAGTTTTTCTTTGTAGCGCTACACATGCCACAACTAGAGGCCACRCTTAAAACTGACCAAAGTACCCTCAAAATTGTGGTTGTTATTCTCATCCTGGGCTTTATAATAAAGGATTTACCATGTTCTGCAGCTTCTGTGCTTCCACTATCCCCCCATCTCTCTCTCCCTTCATTCTCTTAATTAGAATTGCTTTTGACAAAGATTTGGAGAGCTGCTGTTTTTTTACTTGCTTTTTTTGTTTTACTTGATTCCTCCATTTAGTACTTAAACTTCTTACATTGTTTTTTACAGTGCCRTCTGATTGAAATGTATTAACTTCCTTGGCTGGGTAACTACTTTTTTTAATAAGGAGATAGTTGTTGAGTATGTTTTTCTATCTAAGTGCATATCATATTTAATGGTCCCAGTCCCAGACATTTGACTGGTTGCAAGAAAACTGTGAGTGTTTTAAGACTTCCAGCGGAAGGGTTGGCTGGGTGGGGAAGCTCTTTGGAATGCTGGCAAATAATATTTGACTCTTGGAAATGTCTTAAGGCCACGTCTCCCCTCCCATGCTTGGAAGAYGAGGCTTAAAGACCTCTGGTCTTGAAGGTATGCTTGTATTTTATTTCCTTTGTAACTGAGAGAAAGGTGAGAAAAAATGCACATCATAGATACCATAGGTTAATGCAGGAACACTTTGTGGATGGTGGTCTTGGTTTGTGTCCTTTCTACTCCCTGACATGATGCCTCATTAACCCCTTAGTCAGCGGGCTTAATTCTGCTACTTTTTTTTTCTGCTACTTTTATTTCCTAGGTGTACTTCGTTTCAAGAGTTGTATCAGTTTTGAGATGTTAAGGTCTGTAATGTCTATAAGCATAGCAGAAATTGCCTTACAGTAGCACATGAGTTGGGAACTGCAGTAAYTTGCAGTTCAGGGTATATTCAATAGTAGAGTGACAATTCATAAGTTGTCCCCGGAAATTTTTTCTTGCAGTGCTTGACTACAAAGCAGAGTAGATACAGACTGTGTCTATAGGGGTTATTACCCGGCTGGTGTGAAAAGAAGGTATTTATTGCTTCTCCATTCTGTGGTTGTAGTAAAACATATTCTCTTATCTCTGCATTTGCAGAAATTATCAGCTCATATCATGAGATGGTATCTTCTTAGCTTGTTTGAAGTGTTGACAAATACATGTGCTTTACCATGTATGATGCTTTTTTACTTTTGGATACTGATTTGTTTATTAACTGTTTCTCCTTTATTTATTTCCTTCTTTGATCATTTAATTGATAAATACTTGTCAGTATTAACACTGCTTRTATTTTATTATCCTGGCTTATATATACATGTTTCTATTGAAAAAAATCASTCTTGTAATATGAAAAATATGAAACTTTGGTTTAAGTTACTTCTTACAATTAATAGCTGTTTGATGGTTGAATACCATACAACTGTATGGTGGAATTTTAGTTTGATTTTCTGCCAACCAACAATAAAGTACGACTAATTCCTACAAATTCCTGAGATAAAAACTATTAGGCATGACCTAGCGTGTGTACACTAGTAAGAAGCTAACAGGCTAATGAAGTCTACCTGAAGGGAGCATACAAGAAAGATGGAGAGCGACTATTTACAGAGCATGTAGTGACAGGACATGGGGGMATGACTTAAAACTCRAAGAGAGTAGGTTTAGATTAGATATTAGGAGAAAGTTCTTCCCTGTGAGGATGGTGAGGCACTGGYACAGGTTTCCCAGGGATGGGTCTCTGAGCAACCAGGACTAAGGAAAGGTGTCCCTGTCCAYGGCAGAAGAGTTGAAACTAAGGGATCTTCAAGGTCCCATCCAATCCARGCCATTCTTTGGTTCTGTTACTATYATGTCCAATACATGTTGCAACAGGTCAGTAATGGCTTCTGTCACTCTTTTCTCTTGTGCAGCCCACACATCATCTTTCTGTCGCAAAGTGTACTGCCGGGAGGGAGCCATCTCTGTGGAACACGTCTGTGCCACGAAATTGCTCACGCTTGGTTTGGACTGGCCATTGGTGCTCGTGATTGGACGGAAGAGTGGATAAGTGAAGGGTTTGCCACGTTTTTAGAAGATGTATTTTGGGCTAGGGCACAACAGGTAAGGTGATGACACGTTGCTTCAAAAATGTCAAAATTACATGAGAATTACGTATAAATTTAACCTCCTGTGCTGTGAAGTAACATATTTTAAAATGGTATTAGAATTTGCATGATTACTTGATTAAAAAAACTCCAGCAATTCACACTTAATAACTTTACAGAGGCAGAGCTCAGTGCCAATTAGARTAGAAACATGTTTGTCAGTGATTACCTTCCCACAAATTTTCTACTCAGTTATTGAAATTCAGTTATCAAACAATTGCTGGGCATTCTTTACACTTCTGTTGTATACTTGAAACCGGAAAAATCGGCAGTCTTACTGCATATTGTAATATTCCAGGTACCTAATTAAAACTGTTTGGTTTTGTCCAATGGATGACCAAGAAGTGTACCTCAAAACAAAATGGAAGATGATTTTAAATAGGGCTCACTGGCACTCACAGTTTTTTTCTCTTCTACTGCCCACCAAGTTACTGTCCTGTCAGAGACTGGACATYTAGAAATCAGAGTGCCTTTAGGTGAAAAGTTCATAAGTTGCATGTCATCTAGTAAAGTGTTTTTCTGATGCAATTCTTACTGTTATAGTACCTCTGCTACTTCAAGCATTTCATGTGTCAGTTATTTCTTCCTGTGCCTTTGTCAGGTTCTACCCCTTCAGTCTGCAGATCTCCACCTGAAAAGCACAGTAGAACTGGGAACTGACGTAATGCACTCTTCTGAACCTCCATTTTATTAAGTGTCTAGCATATTGATGGCAACAAACAAAACAGAATGCCTTGTTATGTTTCTAGAAAGAGAAAAAGGCTGTCCAAACACTTGGCTTTTGGTTTTAAAACTCCTTTGTGCCCTTACATTGAGTATYACGACATTGTGAGCTGTTCACATTAATTCTTTGCTTTTGTTAGTCACTTGAAAGCATTTTGATTGTAGTAGACRTCTTCCTTGGAGCTGAGTGTAAATGAGAAAACAACAGAACAGGGTGATTAGTTTCCTTGTAAACATGTAATACCTTTTGAACACTGAGTAGTTTTGATGCATTGCAATCACAGAATTTAAGGATTATGAGTGTGTTCCATAGTGCCTGAAAATAATTTCAGTTGTGGCTGAACGTAATGCAGGGTAATATTAGCTGCTTTTGCTTTCCCTAGTTTCCCATCTATAAYAGGGAAACATAAATTATAATTATGTTCAAAATAATTATTTGTCAGCTGGCAACSTGGCATTTATTTAATAAGTAGCAATCTGTGTTAATAGTATGGGAAAACACAACAGGGGAGCTTTYATGAGTATGGCAGAAGTAGCAGGGAAGAGGAATGAAGCCAGGACACAATGCAGCTCTTTGCTCTCAATTTGGGAAGAGTAAGGATGCAACCAAAACCTCTATGCCAGGTATCTCTACTGCATATTCAGTTCATTTCTTGCCATTCATTAAAGGGAAAACAACATGCCCATCTCTGTCCTCAGTGGCAGCTCTTTAACTGACCATGGATTTGGTGTGTGCAAGKGAGGCTTTTGTTATCCTGAGTGCTGCTATAATCTCTCATAATGGCAACTGTTATTTTTTTATCATGGATATTGGTACTGTTTTTTGCCTCTTCTCCACATTTAAGAGAAACAAACCAAGTTTCTTGTTCTGCAGATTATTATTGTCTGTTGGAAACAGCAATCACTGATCTGCRTTTTTTTGTTTACTAAGCAGCTGTCACATGATGAAATAAAAGGGCAGCAGGAATTGAGAGCTTTACTTCGCTGGCGAAGACTCAGAGATGAGGTGCAAAACTCTGAAGAAGACCTGCAAGTTTTAAGGTAACAATGTGATAGCCTCATTTGTGCTTTTATATATTCACTCTCTTCTGTTTTCCACATTTTCTTCTTTCAAAAGATATTAATCCAAATCATCTGATTAGATCCACTGCATTTCCTTATTTSCTTCTAATAAAAAAAGAATGCAAATTAAACTGACTGGGTTATACATCTTGACTATAATGCAATTGCTTCTCCCTTTGTTATAGAAAGCTTTTAGAAACTGTGGGATTTAGTTTGATATGAAATGTCTCTAAGAAGTTTACAAGAGCTTCTATTCAGGGAAAAAATAAAAGACCATTTCCTGAAAAAGTTCACTGTTGGAAGCCATTTTCTGTGGCTGAAGACAAGCACATACATTAGTTTGGTATCTAACTACCAAGTTGARTGAAGCTTTAAAAAACAAGGGGAAAAGTATAATATATAATATTATAATACTTTATCATTAGAAATTGCTAATATTTATATTTAAAGTAGGTTTTTGGTCTTTGGGCAGCAGATGCTGAACTCAAGACTCCTTTGTAGATAGCTAAAGACAGTCTTCCTTTACCAGTGATTAATAATCTGGGCTGTTCTGATTGGTGTCTTTGATCTTGAGTGTCTGTCTAATTTGAGATCCACTGAGCCTCTATGGCTTCTCTGCTCAGGGTCTTCAACCAAGAATAACAAGTTTACTAATCCTAGTTCAAATTAGCCATGGTTTCTGACCAAATAATGGAAATACAGGGACAGTCTTCAAAGAATTATGTAGTCTGTTCTCCTGCTCTGAAATAAAGGCAGTACATACAGACCATCCTAAGTGGGTTCTTACTAACATGTTCTAAAAAGACTCCAATAAAAAAGTTTTCATGAGAGAGACAAGCTGTATAAGTGTCTCAATTAGACAGTGTTAGCAGTTAAGAATTGCTTCCTAATGCACAACTGAAATACTGTTTAGTTCAAACAATGTGTGTCAGAACCCAGGACATGCCTCTGGTTGCCCTGGGTGGTCSAAGACCCTGGCAAGGGGTCCAAGAACCTTGGCACAGAGTCAAAAGTACCAGTGCCTTTGATTTCAGTCCATGGAACGGCTGCCAACCTTATGTAAGGAGTTGCAAGCCACAAGAGTTTAATTAGAATGATAAGTAATATATCACAGGGTGAAAAGTAGAATGTTGAGATTTTAGAATGGGGGTTCAGACAGACAAGATGGAGGGATTTTGGTGTGTCCCTGTCCTTCTTGTTCTTCTTCTTGTCCTCTGTCTTCTGCTGTGATGGTGGCACTTTTGGATTGGATTAGAGTAGAAATGCACTGTCTAACATAGGTAATAGGTGTTGGTAATTAACTGTAAACATGGAGCATGTAGTACTTWGTATAAAGAGTTAACACTGCCTTTTTAGGAGGTCAGATCAGGCTCCTTGAGCTGCTGAACAGACTTTGCAGGGCACAAAAGAATGTAATAGATAAGAGAAGAATAAACAACCTTGAATTACAGAGACAAAGACTCCAGACTTCATTTCTGGCATGGGGCTAGAGAGAAAAAAATTTTACTGACAATCTCAGGAGTCAAACTCAACCCAGAAACCCAATAAATGTAGATTTCATTTCTTTCTTTCCCCAAGTGGAAGTGAAGAATAAATTGATACCCATCTTCTAGATTATCAACTTCTAAATGTTTTTGGAAGACTGTTGCCATTTMATTAGTTTAAGGTCTTCTTGTGCTTGCCCAGTAGAACCTAAAAAGGCTCTACTATATTTGGAGACTCCAGAGAGTGTTCACAAACTTAGAAATTCTTTGCCAAGGCATAATGGAATCCAAAAGCATATCACCATATGTGTAACTGTAGTCTTCCATTGATCTGTTTTACTTTATGTTTATTGATGAATTGTGTATTGATGTTTATTAATGTATCTAAGTGTAAGCAGAATCAATGAAGTTACACAGTTGTGTAAATGTTCAGGTGTGTAATTTGACTATAGTTGTAAATGCAAAATCAAGCTTAATCACTAGTTGTTGYACAGCTGCTTCCAACACAATTACCAATTTACATGATGAGATTTTTGTTTGTTTAAAATATTTTTTAAATCATGGTTCTTGGGATATGATGCTTATCTGGAAAAGTTTTTCATTTTGAACACTTTGGAGTCACATTTGTTGTATTTTGTGTGATTTATATACTGTTACTTTTAATCAAGTGTTATGTGGTGTAAATTTTCAAAATAATTTTTCTAAAGGCCATGATCCTTTGTAGTTTGAAACTCAACAAAGATTGATTTATTTTGAAAATGAAACTTAAGATTTCTATTGACTTGCAAATTTATTAGACATAATAATTTTTCTTACCTTTTMGGTAGTAGTGCTAAGGCAAAAGAGTGAAATATTAATTTCTCATTTGAAAGGCCWGGAATATGATGCCACTTTGTGATTCTGGCCATTTCTTCTTCTCTGCTGTTTCTAGTTCCTTGTGATTGCATTTAAGGACTGCCTGATGATTTCAGTTAGATACAAATATTTTGTATTTTTTTGTGGTCATGGATGTGAATAATCTTTTTGCATATTTGCTGGTTGGTGGTTTTGTTTTTTTTTCTTTTCTTCATCCTTCTGAAAATATGTCCTCATGCTTTCCAAAAATGGTGTATAAGAGAGAAAATCTCAGTCCTTGCCCCTTGGTCTGGGTTTTGTGTCTATACTGAGGCTTGGGCTGGTTCAAACTTGTGTTTTTATACAGGATATTAAAAGTAAATTATAGCTGTTTTTTTACTTCTTGCCAATCATTTCAGGAAGGAAAAAATCAACCAACTCACTCTTCCCAAGCATAAGCTCATTATTCCATTTCTTTTTGTTCCCTGCTCATCATATGATTATCTTTCTCCTGACAGCTGGAAAAATCTACCCCAAACTTATCATCTGATCCTATCAATTTTTGGTCCATTAAATGAATACCTGTTTAGGCTGGGTGAAAGCCACTCAGCAAACTGGTGATCAGCCTGATGTTTCTTCTTATCACGGTACTTGGTATTACGTTGCAGTAAGCAACATGTCATAAGCTGCCTGAGGTCAGGTAAGAAAGAAATTGGGTAAGTGTCTTTTCAACAGGCAGCAGCTCTGAAAGGCAGCACCAGCAAGTCTTAATATTGAAGAAGGAGTTTGTGGCACTTCCATGCTCATGCAGGATGAGATTTCCAACAGAAGTCTGCCTATTTTCTCACAGAATTTGAAACAAACCTGCAGGGATAAAAGAATTTGTGAAAAATGTCTTGGCACTCCTTTTGCTGGTGATCATCAACACCAGCACTGTCATCTAGCACTCTCTGTCATGTCAGGAAAGCAAATAAGACCATTCTGTTCTGCAGAATAAAGTTGGCCCTTTTGGCTGAACTGCAGCTTGTGGTTATTTATTAAGGCAAGCCAATGTTGRTATCAAACTCTAAAGTAGTCTCTGAGTTTCGATTGTATCAGGTCCATTCTGTCCTGAAACAGTACTTCTGACTGCTCTGTAGGTTTTAATCTATCTGAAAGGAAATGTGCTTTCAGATGGTCTCTTGCAGTCTCTGCATAAGTTTTCATGACCACCTGGCACATCAGAGCATTTAATTATCCAGGACATCCCACTGCATTGTACTTTTACTAGTGCARTGTACTCATCCACCCAGCAAACAGAAAGCAGCATCTTCTACTTCCTTCAGAAATCTGCTAGTATCTAAAATGTGYCAGCTAGCATCTTGAATATTTTGAGACAGCTTGCCTTTAGCATTATGCTTGGCTTTATCTACTAGGTTAGATGCAGCTAGTTTGCTTTATCTACTAGTTAAATGTAGGTCAGTGTAACAAAATTTCAGTCTCTGTACTTTCAATGTCTGGTAAATACAGTCAGCTTTAARCAGTGTTCTGAAGTACTGATAGCAGAAAACAGGGTTACATTCTAAATAGTTACACTCCTTTACAGACATTTTCAAGAACATACGTACAGCCTTTGCAGAAGAATGTGTATATGTTTTCTGWATGGAATTCTTCACTACCATTGTCCAGAAGCAATACTCCTTTCCAGTCAGTCCTAGGATCTACACAGGCACAAAGTCAGAGGAGGAAGGAAGTATGGTTGCCTAATTTAGAATAATTGTAACTATGAGAGAGATTTCAATTTAGTGTGGATTCTGTAGCCTCTGCTCAAACTCAATTTTTCAAAATTCATAGGCTGGGGCATTTATTAAGAGAGACATGAAGCAGTTTTTACTTCTTATGTATGCAGAGAACAATGAAAAGTCATGCATGGAATGTCAGCAGGTCTTCCTTCCAGGAGACTGATCCAGAAGGGAAATAGCTGGATTTCTGCTTTCCTACCATGAGTCTGCAACATTTACACAGTCTGAAAGAACTGGATTTGCCATAGAATAAAAAAACAGTTACTGGTATCTTTCTTTCAATGTTGAGGGAAAATCTTACTGGAAAGATATTTATGAATGATAACATGGAAGAGGACTGTGTTAGAAACACAGTCTAAAATTAATTCTGTTTTTTTGTCTCTCTATTTCAAACAGTTACATTTTATGAMAATTTTGTGTATAGTGGATTTCTGTGCACAGGCACAAATAATAATGTCTGAAAAAGCCCCCAATTTAGCACTCTGGAGAAAACTGTAATAAGAAGCTGTGACAGAGATATAAAAAAGGAAGAATGAGTTCCTCAAGGGATACACAGATATGGAAAAAAAATTGATCACAAGGGTTAGCTCCTGAAATCACTCCTGCATAAGTGGTGTGGTTGGAAGAGTCTTGCATTGCTGTGGCCCATGTTTCCCCTATTCAATAGAAATGAATGTGAAAGATGTTTGGTTTTGAAGGCTGGCCATTYCAAATTGACATTTAGAATTGGAGAGGTTGTTTTAGTCAAAAGGTTGGGCTCCTAAGACAGGCAATTCTTAGATTGCTGTTAGTTGGGATGTTTTCTGAATGGAAGAAAAAAGTCTAGATGATCTTCAGTACTATGTCTGTGACAGCACTTCTGACAAATGAAGAAAAAATGTTTGCATAGCTTCTCTTTAGTTTATCTATGGTCTTTAGAGCCTAGAAGTTCTCCACACTTAACTGTGGTAGATTTTGTGGCATACCAGATGCTGTATTACATTTTAAATCAGGCAGGAAATAGTTGTTTTTYCCTAGACATTATTGTCTGTAAACCTAAAAACCTGCAAAATACTCCCTCTTTTAAAATTTGAACTACTTTTCTTCCAACTGAAATGGAAAAATGAAAATCAGAACACTTTCTGCAGTAGTGTATTGCATGCAGATGAAAGAGGTTATTCTTGCAARGATAGTAATGTAAGCTGTTAAGCCAAAGTTCAGGTAAAAAAAGAGAAAACTGTAGTTGAATGTAGTGACTTCACTATCTTGCCCTCCAYTTCCCCTTCTCCTTAAAATATTCTTTTTGTTTATTTGTTTCTCTTTGTTCAAAATGTGTCTGCACTGGAGAATGACATGCAACCTGGTGTTATGCTGGCTCTAAGAAGACTACACCAACTGAYTGATGAATTTTTTTAGAAGAAAATTCACTTGTTTGACTGTCTAAGTCAGTCTATATCCTTATGGTGAAGARAGAGACTGAACTAGTCACAGGTGTTTAAAGTTACTGTGCCACACAGTGCTTTCAACTATAAGAACCTGTAGTGTATGACTCATTTCTTTACTTACTTATTCAAAACTTAATTAGCGTGTTTCTATTTTAGGCCCAAAAAGGAGAGCACAGGAGAATTGAGTGAGTCTGGAGCCTCTGTTATCAAATATGGTCTTAAAGCAGAAAAAATCTTCATGCAGGTTCACTATTTGAAGGTGAGTGTTGTCAGCTGGTTTTTATTGAGATTGCTTTATGAATATCATAAAGGCTTTGGTCTTCTAGATAACAGAAAATCCATAGCTTCTGCCTTAATTTTTTGCAGGGTTAYTTTCTTTTACGATCTCTGGCAAGGACAATAGGAGAGGTCTCATTCCTTGCTTCTTTACGGAAATTTGTCATGAAGTTCCATGGGCAGCTCGTCCTTTCTCAGGTATTGTGCTTGGACTTGTTCCTCACCTTCTGGAAAAACAAACAACCCAAACTTTTGGATTGGCTACCTAAATCATCACTCCTGGTTGTGATGTAAGGGGAGAGGCAATTGTTATTTGGCAATATAGGTAAAATTCCTACCTGCTAGAGGGCAGAACATTTTTTTCACAGTGACACTTGAATCACACCCTGCTAGTATCTGATARTATAAACAATGAGGGATTATTTTGTACCATGGTACTTCAAAAGGCCAGTGTTCATAGGTTCTGATGTTCTCAAAKATAAGGTCATTTACCATACTGGAATTACTACCTGAAATCTTTTAGCTTGTGGTTTTTGGTTGTGATCAGTCATATCTTTTGCCTGATTCCTCTCTGTTTTTGAAAGAGAAGAAATTACACTTCTGAATTTATTTTCTTTCTCTGCATGCTGTTTCATTCAATGCTTCTAATTTCRCCCTATTTCTTATAAGGACAAAGCCAACTATAGGGTTATAAGTAGAAATTTACCTCCTSCTAGATCTTTCTGTAAAAGTCATGTAACTACTGGCTCTAGTTTTGTTTTGATTTAGAAAATTACATAGCTCTCTGAGCCCAAAGTTCTAGGAATCCTGTCACTGGTGATGAATCCAACTTGCACAAATAGCAGTGCAGCTTCTTGCTTCAGTAATGCTRTGAAAACAACCAGTCATGGAGGTGTGTCTGAACCAGGTTACTTAACTCATCGTGGTAAAAAACAGGCCTGGAACAAAACCCATGRCACAAGAAATATTTAGCATTGCTGGAAGAGCAATGTGATGACAGTGAGGACCAAGGAGAGGGAGAAGAGATGGGGTATGAGTGACTTTCTGAAACCACCTTCTTTGCTGAAGTCTGTCTTATGCTTGAAATCTTTGAGGATATTCAGGACAGTGAAAAATGTCTCCTTGAAACACTGAGTAAGGGCCTCTGATTTTGTGTAACCAAAATCTAACACTTCCGGTTTCTTTCAGCAACAGWGATTTTTTGCTTGAATGCATACTCTTACAGGGTAACATATATGCCCATCTTACAAATAGCTTATGGACCTGTGATTTCTTTTGTATGTCAAGTCACCCAGAAGTTAGGAGCAGTAGTTCTTAACACAGCATTTCTGCAATGTGGAGGAATGTTTGGGGTGTTAGGGGGGTTTACACTGCTGCAGCTGTTTCCTGTTCCATGTTATTGAGACTGTAAGCAGTTACATTTGGCATAGTTTGGAAAATGCCAGTGGCTATATGCACCCTGTCTACATTAGGGTATCCMAAATCACAGAAATGATGCTTCACTATCACACAGCTGGAAAGATTTTGAAAATTATGGAAGTCATGAAACTGCTAACAAGAAAAAGCCCAGTATTTCAAGGTGGTGGTAGAGAAAGGTTCTCAGATTTTGGTAAGAAAATGTTAGCTTGTTGGTCCTGGTTGATGTGGGATTAGTTGTGTCAGTAGACTGTTTGAATGCTGCAAAATGTTCAGCAGACTGTCCTACTAGTCATGGTAGCTAGCTAGCACATACTAGAGACTTCTCCCTTGGTCTAGCCATGGATGTCAATTTGTARTTTACCTACTCCAGTCTCCTAAGATGAAATACTACACYCAGAAACATCCATTTTGATTATTGRATAAAAAACTGCTCAGTGTYCTGTTATTGAATTTATTGAAGCAAAAATTAAACTTTTGTTTCTTAGGCTACTTTTTATTTGAATATGTGCAATATGTCCATAACTATGTGCTGAATATATATAAAGAACAAAAAAACTTTCCTTCATTTGGAAATACCACCTGATATAGTGGACAAAGAGAGCTGTATAATAAAACTTCTATTGTTCACATTGGTGCTTTTCCCTTGTCTACCATCAGCCTAAATCCAGCTCCTGTGAAATTATTGGGAGGAGAATTTTAACCTCATACTGGTTTTTGGTCATTGAAAAATGCAAATGTGATAGGGCTATATCCAATTAAAATGCATTTTCTGTCTTTGTAAGAAATCTTTAAGATTGTGTTTTTGTTGGGGTCTGGTATAGRTAGACAAGGAATTACAGCAGGAGTTGTAAATGCAGAAGCAATGAAGTCAAGTTAGCATAAAGTTTCTTATTCAAGATCCTTCTTTGACAGACATGCTGTCAGTGTTTAAATGAATAAAAGGTTTAAAATAAATAGAGGTGCAAATGGTAAGTTTAAATATTATAGTGCTGTACTTTCACCTTGTCCAAAATAACTTAAAAGTTCCCAGGTTTAGGAATCGTGGGACTGAGGGAAAGTAAAACAGTGAAAAATGGCCCATGTTATGAATACTAGTCTTGTTTTCAGTGGTGTTTGTAGTAATTTTCCTAGACGGGAGCTGCAGGTGCAGCAGGAAATTACTTCAGATGTGAAACATTAATCAGTTTGCCTTGCCTTCATTTTGCTTGCATGCTCAGTAGATTTTTAATAGTAGCTTTATTTTAGTTGAGTTAGCAACAGATGAGTAATGCAAATCTGGAATCTTTGTGAAGGATTTAAAAATAATATTCCATTTTTCTTTCTATGAGACAATTCACTTATTAATTGCTTTGAGTGAACTTTTAAAATAATGACTGGTGTGTTTTTTACTATAAATAAAAAGAGAGAAGTGCAAGTTGCTGGTACCTATAACAGAGGTAAAGTTGTTGTTCCATTTCATCTTGAAATAAAAATACCTTCGAAACTGAATTGTTTGGGGACTTTAATTTTCATGTGGTTCTATCTGTTATAATGGGCAACAATTTGACTTTTGACTAAAGCTAGACAGAGTTTCCATCACCTGGGGTTTACATTGTTAAGCTGTCTGGCTAATGATTGAGGCCTGATTATGGAATGTATAGCAGGGGAGTCTTGCTTACTCTAGATAGGAARTTGTCGTCTTTGGAGGTTCAGTCTGGGATTGTCACCAAAAGCCAGGAAGATGTCTAGGAAAGGAATTCCAAATAAACAGGAACCTAGAAGGGTTCTTATTATTTGTTTTTCCCACCTGGAAGGGACAAGTTATTATTTGCCACTTAGTTATGTCATTTACAAGCTGCMTATTTTTTAGGAATAGTTTAACTTTGAGTGGATTATTCCTTCAAGGAGCTGGATGTAAGTGTAGTCGAAGTTTATTTGTTGCCAAGTGACTATCCATTTGGATCTATCACTTACAGTCATGACATCTCCACTGTTTTTCTGCACCCCRTTATATTCCAGTCAAAGAATTTAAACAAAAATATCTGTTGGTTGTAGAGTACTTGAAATGTTTGGATTTAATATAAAGATATAATTTTTCTTTTAATATTGGGTGTTCTTTATTTGATATCTATATGTGTGATCAGGGCCTCATACTCCAAAACAGTTCAAGGATACAAACTTGCTGTCCACTGCTCATGACAGAAGTTGGAGAAGTAACAATACATCTTTTGGCATGAAATAAAATATCTTCTAACACCACATGTATCTAGTTACTGCTTTAAGTAGCCTTCATTTTCCCTTACTTCTTTCAACCTGCTTCTCAGTTTTTGGGTGTCGTCTCTGCTTTTGACATAGTACATCCATTAACAACAAAGAAAATTTCTCCTTGATGTCAAATTCACAGTCTGTATCCAGATTTGCTCTACCCAGCAGAAGCCCAGTGTTAAAGCTGTGATTAAAGTTGTTGGCTTCAGTCAGAACTATAGTGAGAGTGGATGAGAGTTACCAGGGAATTGAATTATGAGGGGCTGRCAGATCCTTAGTAAATGTGTTGAATTCTTTTTTCCAATGGTTTTTTCAGCTTGGCCAAATGTCAATAGAACTCCACAAACTGAAGAATAACAGTTTCTTTWTATAGAGAAAAGTTGTTTTCTAGCCTTGGGGTCTCTAGCCAGGTATGAACAACAGAAGTATATAGGCAAGTGAGATTATTTAATCAAATTAATATAAACCAGTTCATTAATATTGCAGCACTGTGGTAGCATATGGTTTCTAACTCATATATTCTTTATGCCTTCATTGAATTACTTGCAACAAATACAAAAAACCAAACTATAATCTGCTTTATGGTCTGATCCAGAATATAGTTAYGATTACCATAGTCATCCACAAGTCTTTGCTTCACAGTGTAAAATAACTAAAGCATCTTAAAGAAGTGGAATTATATCTTAAAACCCCCCACATTATTTATTCTCTGACTTTTCTCCTGCATACTTCTGAACTGTTTCATCTGTGGAAGAAGAAAAAGTAGAGTAAAATTTCACTTCAGATGGTTAAAATGGCAAAATTATAAACAGCTGAAAAGTCAGACCTTTAATGAGATGTGTCATGCAGACTTGATAATAGGCAAATGTTAAAAGCCRTACTAATAAGAGGTAAGTGGTAATTTGCTTTCCTGTTTTGGAGCATTGAAATATGAGCAGTTAAAATAAGATATAACAGATTAATCSTAATTTTAAGAAGGCATGTAGAATGACAGTGCCTTTTTCTTAATAGATATTTGGAAAAAAGACAGCTTTAATCACAAAGGAGATGCTTAATTTCATATTAAATGATGCAGATTATAGTACAGTATAATGATATATATATATATATATATATATATAATATTATATAATATATATATTATTGTACTAAACAGATTATAAAACCATCCACTGTGTGATTGAGTATAAAAAGCTGATGGAATCTAATCAGGGAAACTAGTTGCATTAATGTATACACAGTGAAAATAGCTTGAAAGATAACCACTTCAGGTTTACTATACACACACTGTGTATATAGTATATCTGTGATCTTTTAATATTCTTTAAATGCATGTAAGTTACTATTTTTCTGCAGGAAAGCTTCCACATGTGGAAGGAAACAGTAGTTCTCTGTTTATATACAGAATAATGTAATGTTTACACACAGCAAAACTATGAAATAAAGGGATTTCACACATCATCATCATTATCATCATGTTTGCAATACACTGTGATTGGGACAAAATTACTCCTGTCACAGTTAATTATGGCATTCTTGCCACAGCAACACTGAGCCCAAGACTGTGTAATTTACTTTTTGTCATAAGCCAGTTTTGCAGCCACTGCTACACAGCCTGATTCTCACTTATAATCTAAAGAAGGGAGGCTTAACTGTGTTACCAGCAGTTTCAATTGTGCAATCTATCTTACTTTGATTCCCTAACAATGCCATACTCAGACAGAGAAACAGCTTTTTTGTTGACTGTTATGGCATAGTCCATAAATGAAAGATTTCTGGTTTTTAGGAAACATTCTTCAAGACTGTAGAGAGCAACAATTTGCAGTTGTTGTACAGTACAGTCAGCCTGTACTTGTGTACTGAAGTGAGGAACATTATCAAGCCTTTGAAACTTGTCTCAACAAAGAGTAGTATTAACAAAGCAGATGCATTTGTTTTATGAAACAGCATATAAATGAATAATTCATATTAATAAATGCTATTATTTATGTGATTGTTCRAAGGAGTGTATTCTGTCAAGGTAATTGTCATTGAAATTAGGTTGTACAGAACATAGGATGCCAGAGGAGCTTTTAGTGATGTCAGGTGTAACTTTCTTAAGAGAGCCTATCATTCTGGTATAAATGAGGATGATAGTAATGATCTTCCATTGACATTGCATCATTGTAAAACCATTGAAAGAATTTCTTTCCATTGAAAGAAATTCTAGCTATCTTTTATTTGAAGAATTTACTCCTTAGGTGATGTGGTTTTCAGCAAYACTGCGAATTTTGTCTTGGAATGAGGAGTAGGTCTGGTCTAATCAGGCATGTGCACTAAGGAAGAAACAGCTTTATGTAGTTATGTAATTAAGAACAACATGATAAGCACAGTGAAGAGAGTATAAACACCCTTAAAYTTGGTGTTTATTAACTTTTGCATGTAAATCTGCATCCTTTAACAGATTTAAATATAGTTTGTATGTRTGTATTATAGATAAAAGTAGGAACATGGGATAGTGTGTTAAAATAGTCAGCAGGCTTTTCAAGCCCATTTTCTTTCAGTGTTGACACTTGAGTGGGTTGGAAAACTAACARTATAATGTATATTATATAAATAACAATATACATTATGTTGTCATTATATCACCGTAGTGGATATATAAACTTTTTTCTTACCATTCTCTGTGGTCTTTAGTCTCTGACTGGCAGTGAAGACACAAGGGTTATGGCTTCACAAACATACTAACTGTGCTCCTCTGTTCATTTTCCAGGATTTTCTTAGCATGCTGTTGGAAGACATTCCTAAACATAAAGGGTAAGTATGAACTGGGCTAGAAAATCCAAAGTAATATGTAGAAATAAGATTTTAATATGTGCTAGCCAGAAACAGTGATAGCCTGAAGATTCCCATTACATATATACACAAAAAATTACAAGATTTGCTGTGGTTTTGCTATATCATGCTCTCCCCAAAYAGTGCTTTTAACTTGCATATTAGGTCAGAGGTGATGTCCTGTGTTCACAATGCAATCTGAAGAGCCAGGCAATAGCTGTCTGCTCAAACCAACCTGTGATTCTCCTGCCAGCTGCTTTTGGCACATGGCACCCTAGAGCAAGGATGACRGAACTTTGCTGTGAATCTGGGATACCARAGAAGATGGATTTTTTCAAGAAGTTGTCTGGTACCATCCCCTCTCAGTCATACATTGTCCTGCAAGAGGAAAGATAGAAAACATGAATGGAAATTGAGCATTAATTGCCTGACATGTCYTTCAAAATCCCCTTGTGTGTGACCGTGACTGGTTGAAGATTATAGTCTTTAGCAGCACTTTGGGGCTGTCCCTGCTTACATTTTGGTTGGTTCTGTGCTATTCTAGACTGTGCTACAGATACAGATTATTTTCTAGTGGAGCTTTACATGTTACAGGTTTTAAAAATATTCACCTGAAAAGTACAATGTTGAAGGCAAGGATTGCAAATGTGTTCATAACTCTGCATGAGTGCTTTGTGAGTGCTATTAWTAGAGGCCAAATGTATTGAGTTTTTTAGTGAAACACTTCTGTTTCTGAAGGCTGAGGAACAGAGAAGCTAGTTATCATTGAGAAAAAATCCTTWGTGGCATCTCAAGTTTAGTTTGTGTGCTTTTACATTCTTCAGTGATGTAGTGGATAATGCTCTCTACRTATGATTCAACATAGTTTCTAGCCCAAATATAAGGAGGTATATTATATAGAATAGATGTGAAAGTGATTTTTTTAATGGTATGATTATACATTGGTGTGTTAAAAAACTTTTGTTTTCATTCCTTTTATTTTTTACTTGTGTTTCTCTGAACTCCAAACCCAGTGCAAAATGTTGCATGAGCATCCATTTTTCTGCCTAAAAACATACTTAAACTTTCAATGAGACTGATGAAAATGAAGTATGGCTCTATTTGTGATGCATCACATTCCAGAATGTATGAAAGAAATTTCAAATATATGCTAATTCATTTTACAGTCATATATATAGCATATCTGAACTATCTCTTGCCAGAATTACTTGGCAGATATCAGCAGCAATGCAAGGAATCTTGATATACAGAAGGCCTCTATTTCTTATCTGCTGGGAGGATTTTTTTTTTCATTCTTGAAAGCATTCTGTGGCTAGYGCAGAAATACTCACCTGAGGTAAATGAAAAGGGAGGAAATATAAAAGATCAAGTATTTTTAGAGACTGCTGGTGAGTGCTTTTTTGATGTAGGAATGAAGTGCATTTCAATATTAGAGCTAAAATATACTTACTACACATAAGACCTCTCAGGCTTGTGCAGTCCTACAAAGTAAAATTTAAATGTTTAAACTACGTACCTCAAACTCGACAAATATTGAGCACTCTGCATTGAAGGTTGTAATAGAGGCTGGTCTTAATCATACAAAAAAAAAAAAAAGAAGAAGTAAAGATACATTTGCAGTAGGTAATCAAACCAAATCTTGCCCTCAGCTGTGACAATAGGCGCAAACTATGTAGCTAGAAATAGAGCTTGGCTTATGGGAGAATTTTGTAATGAGARCAGGATGAACATCGGCAGAAAACTATAATTGAACAGTGTGGAAATTTTCTGTAGTTATTACACTGTATTAATGTAACGTTAGCTTTCTACTATTATATAGAGACTAGATCTAAAAGATTCTCACCTCCAAGTACTTAATTCCTTTAGTTTTCGTTCAAAGGAAATTTTTTAGTACATTCCAAGTGATGCGTAGCTCCAAGATCCAGATGTAACTTTTTATTGATTTTTACTGCCTTCTGCCCCTGGAGGACGACAGTTTTATGTCTRCCTTGTAGGGCTACTTCACTTCCTGCTCTGACTCAATTATAATGGCATATTAGGTGCAGGAATCCATGCTGTGAGGCAGGATCATTCTGTTTCTGCACTGCAGCTGAATACTGACATCAGGTAWGCTGAGCAGTACCTTCTGGTCCTTTATAATTTCTTAGCTTGCCATTAAAACTGRTTATTTGTCTGAGTGAAGGACTAATGGAAAGAATGGCAAGCAAATATTGATCATTATCCTTCTTTGTTTACAAWGTCTTTTAAAATACTACATGCACTGGCTAAAGTACCATGTTATCTTGACCTTTCTGTGGAAAATCTACAATACTTCCCACCTGTAACTGAGGCATTTTATTTACTTATATAATTTGAAACTTCACTACATTGAAACAAACCAAACTAATGAAACACCAAGAAATGCTTCTTTTATGTCTCTGTTTATCAGAGGGCACTAGATTTGATAAAACTCCAGTGGCTCTGTTTTCCCCAAGGCTTACACACCCGTAGTCTTTGCTGCAAGTTGATTCTTTCCACATCTGCCCAACATGTGGAAAGAACCAGTGTTTACCCTTGTAACAGAGGATTTCACCAGTCGTAGATAAATCAGAGTTTCTGCTTGTGAAGCTACTTTATGACTGCTAAATTTTTTTGAGCAGGTCAGTTCTGCTTTTAGGGGTTTTCTGCTGGTATTTTTTATTTTACTTCATTCAATAAAGTAAACAAATCTACAAATAAGCTATGGTTTTAATTATACATCATAGACAAAGGAAGACTTGTCTTATAGCTCTGCTATTTGTACAGGTTCACTAATCACATTCCTTGGATGTCTTCACAAATTGTCAATTAATTACTAAAATAATGCTCCAATTTCAAACTACTCAGCTATATAGGTGTATCTCTTTCTTTCACATTTGCTTTCTTTGATTCACATGCACATTATTGTGAATGTGGTGATTTTGAATGAGACAAATGGCTGGTAGATGCCTAACTACTGATGCATRTCATTGTGAAAAATTATTCCCAGTGGTTTTGATTCCTCAATATTTTTAATAAGCCAAAATATATATGTGCTGTATAAAATCCCAATAAAATTTATTTGCAGGAATGTATGTCTAGTTAACAGAATYACAAATTGGTCATTGTGTTTTGATTTGCTTTAATTATGCCTCATATTTAGCTGGAACAGCTTACTTTGAAAATTACTGGTGTGTATAAATGTATGATGAAGCAGATATGGTTGTTTAAGTATTTTCAGTTGGATGTGGCAAACTTTTCTATCTTCATTTACCCTGAAAAAAGTTGCACTTCCATGTTTYTTCTCCTTGATTTAGGCATTGAATTTATGCTAAAGTCTGTAGAGTACCTTAGAGCCTTTTGCAGTGAAAACTTCATGTRTAGCCATCTTCTATAATGCTAATTTTCAAATTATCATGAATRTTAGTATCTTACAGACTTTGTTTTAAAATGTCCTGTGTGTGATGTTAGGAARTCATTCCTAGACTGATTGGGCCGATCGTCTAAACAAATAGACAAGTCATGAGATAATGGATTTAACCATGTTGTCATTTTACAGTAGGGAACTGTTGTACAAAGCARTTGAAGAAACTTGGTCTTGTAAGAGTTAGTGCTAGACAACTGAACCCAAATCCCACTGTCCAATACAGAAACTTAACCAGAAGGCCTTTCAGGAATTTACACAAACATGAGATTTAAGTCTTTACAGATGCTTAACTGCAACATAAGGAGGTGGTAAATGCCCTTACTGAACTGCAGCCTCTGCAAATATCAGGCTCTCTGTTCCTTCTCTAGGACACTTGTTTTGAGATGGCAATCTRTGATAATTTTTGGGGGGCTGCTCCTAAGTCATACAATTTAGCAGAAGCATTTCCAACATCTTCTAGGTCTTCATTACTGAAAMTTAAGAGATTCAGAGTAGATCTTTGCAACAGTCTGCTCAATACTTTAAAAAAAGTATTTAAAATGAATAGTGAATGCTTCTAAAGTTGTTCGTTTTTTATAGGTGCCAACAAGAATATCCTAATTTAGAATTAAACAAAGTACTTGTGTGCAAGTACAAACAAAGGAGATTGCATATGATCCTATGACAGGTCTTTTCCTGAAACTGTGGGTGCTGCAGTTACTTGTTTTGCCTTTGAGAAAAATYACAAAGTTTTAGGAGAGACTTGAGAAACTTTCTAGTGGTTTCTGCCTGGATTAGTGTGGTGTCAAAAGWGTGTSATTTCCCTCAGTATCAGAAGCTCATTTCAAAGCCAGTTTTGGAAATGAAATAGAGGGCATATTAAACAACAGCTCTACATAGCAAGTGTAACATAGGTTATTTTGCAGASATTTTTTTTTCCTCACACTACAGATTTAGTTTCTGGGGCTGGGGGACAAAAGGATTAGCTGACATGGTGAGGCTGTGTTTCTTATCCCATGGTAAGACAAATTAAATGTGCAACTAAGGGCATTTTCTCTAGCTCTTAGCTCTGCTTCAGCATTAGAACACTAAGCTGTGTTGGTTTTAATTCATGCAATAACAAATAACAAAATTTTTTATCCTGCTTGTGCTTCTTGAGACAAAATAAATGGTGCAATCCAAGTGATCTACCTTTGCCTTTATGAAATGTTGGTGTCTGTAAGCTAGTTATGTATGCACGCTTTTTATTAAGCAGACGGAAGTAAGAAATCAAGACCATCATCATCTTCTGAGAAAAGTAAATTGACTGACTGTTTGGAAATATTTCTCTTCATCATATTCCCAGTCAAGGAACTGCTAATCTGACTTAAGACTAGACATCAATTTTTAGAGCACAGTGGTAAGATGAAGATAATTATAGTCTGAGGGATTAGCAGTCAAATGTTCTAAATTTAGTAAGTTTGCACAAATAACAAGGAACAAGTCTGGATGTTTAGTCATGTGTTTTAATGTGGAACATTTCACAAGCATCACATATATGTTCAGTTTTCTGTAGAAAATTGATTTATATAGTGATCTAATGCACACAATGGTAACTTCCTGAAAATTTAGAATCCTAGTTATGTAGAAATGCTCCTTCTTGATTGTTGTGATTATTTAAATCATATGATCAGTTAAAATTGTTTATTGGGTTGTTTGCATTCCTGATTCAGAGCTTGGGAATGGCTGTTCTTTTCATGAATGCTTTGTTGGCTGAGTCTACATAACACATGTGAAAGTAACTGCAAGAATTAGAATGAGTCTTGCCARGGCATTACCATACACAGGACCATACACATTTGTTCTGATCCTCAGAATATTTATATTCATTGAGGGCTTGCTCTACTTCCTCTTTTCAGTACTTGCATGTGTGATTTTTTTAAAATTAATTTTWATTTTATTTATTAATTTTTATTTGGCTTTCCTGCAAGTTGGGAAGTCTTACACCAGAGTCAAAGTAAATACCACAGAAGCTGCTTACAAAAGTAAAAATGCATATATAGTTTCTGAATTTAMAAATACTTCTGTGTGGTTATTTCAGTCTCACACCACTTCCTCATGACAAGCTATTTCCTTTTGCTGAAGCTCCAGGCTATTCTGTGGTTTCACTGTGAATGTTCTCAGGAAATAAAGAAAGTGCAGAAAGGGCAAAATTAAAGTATATTAGACACTTAGTAACCTTGGGAATTAATGTCCATCAGTGCTTTTTAAAACCCCATAGTTTATCCATGTAAGAAGTAGAGCACCCATTCATACTTTACATGTTTCATAAATGTAGTTTACYACATAACACTTACTCTGTCAATCCTTATTAGCACTTAATTTATGATTTATGTACAYAAAACCTGATCTACCTACAGTTTGCACATAGGATCCCTGATCATTTTATTCATTAAAAAATGTTGTACCACTTCAGTATGACCAATTGCTTGAATTTAGGGGGTTTGCCTAGCTTCTAAAGGGTTATTTTTCACATGAAAAAAAAACCAGGTTTTTTTGCGTATCTTCTAATTTTTCTTTTTTTTTTTTTATTAAAGGTCTGGGTTAACTGTAGAAAGTATCTTCCAGAACTGGCTGGATACTTCTGGAATACCAAAGGTAAATAGAAAATACCAGGTCACCATTCTTTCTGGATTCTTGATTTTCTCATTATATTGTATGTTTCTTAAATAATTACCTGAACTTATAACAGGTATGATATTAAATAAGCAGTTTTGATGATAAGTGCTTTCCACATCTTTGTATGGCTTTAGCTTTTACTAATTGCAGGTTTTTTCTTCTACAATTGTCTCAACAAACCTACCAAAGGGCAAATCTTACAAAATTTATCCTATRAATTAATATTGCAATCATATGAAAGTCTACTTTACAGTATAATGATGGAGTCTACTAAATGGAAGGAGCATTGTTCACAGTTGTTGGAATATGAATTGCTTGCAAGCATTACTGGCAGCAGTAATTAAATGTTAAATTATTTGTATTTTGATAACTTGTAAATTTTGTGACTTGCTTATAAATCTGCTGCATAGATAATATCTGTTATTGGTGTTYCAGCATTGAGACTGAGCTTTGTTTTCTGCTTTTACTACTAAAATATTTTMTATTCTTATTTTAAATTCTGTGAACTGAAAATGCTTGCTTGTGTCTRTGCTATGTGAAGTCTCTGATTATTCATTTTTGACCAAAACTGGGATAAGAAAACAAAAGATATCTGTACATTAATCTCATGCAACCCAATTTTGTACGAAGTAATGTTTTAGCAAACGCTTGAGACTCAGTTTCTAACTCATTTCCCCTAAGCAGGCRTCCCCTAGTTTGCTTGTGATTTATCCTGCCTAGTGCTTGAATTTGTTTTCACTAGTATTAGTATTTTTTAAAAAAAGCCACCAACTTTTAAAAGTTAGAATGTTAAGTTCTGGTTTCCATGTGCAAAAGTGTAGAGGCTTAGGCAGCATGAGTGAGCATGTTTGCAGGTAGAATTGACAAAAATAACTGGAGAGCTCTGACAGTGCTCAGAGAACCTGATCTGTGATACCCAGACAGTGTGGTTGAGCTCTTCCCTTGACAGATTGAGAGATGTGCACGTCTACTGATCCCTGTATGCTGTAGAAGGCTTTTGGGAAAGAKGTACCCTGAGATCAAAATGTTTCAAGACTATTTCAATATGCTGTAAAATCAAGGCAGAGGGTTTTTGTTGTTGTTGTTGTAAAGTTATTGAGAATAAAATTAACTTTAACTGGAAGGGAGAAAAGGAAGGGACAGTATCATCATGCATCTTGATGCTCAGTCATTTCCTACAAGAGGACCTTGATTTTAATTCAGCTGAGGTTTTGTTTTTGGTAAAAAAATTGCACACATTGTCAAACAGATGATTCAAGTATGTGCATATCTGTAAATGTACGAGGCTGAGCTGGCTCCTGAAATGTAAGAGTTTTCTTGCATTTTATCTACATGTGTCTTTTTGAGGATGTGCTTTATTAATGTCTGACAATCAACTTAAAATCACAAATTAGGAAGATAGGAGYAGACTAAAGAATTTGAGATGGTTTTGACTAATGTGCAAACTAAACTCTGTTTTCCTGAGTACCATAAGTCGCTCAGAATGAACAGTGAGTAGTTTCATTATACCCTGCAAGTATCTGTTGCTTGTGTAAACAAAATGTGTATCAAAAATATTTCCATACCCAGCAGGTTTATAAGTAGTTTTAAATTTTCTTTMATGACTACAGAGATTTCCCTGATAATTTGACTGCTGTGTATAAAAAATGTCAAGAGGAATTTTTCTAATTTAGTACTCAACTTCTGAGGATCAGCATGCTGATGCTGACCCCTCTCTCCCTCTCTCTCCCCCCCCTCACTCAATAATATTGTTGATCATAAAATCATAAATGGTTTGGGTTGAAAGGTACATTAAAGATCATCTAGTTCCAACCCCCCTGCCCTGGACAGAGACACCTTCCACTAGACCAGGTTGCTTAGAGCCMCATCCAGCCTGGCCTTGAACACTTCCAGGGAAGGAACATACACAGCTGGGAAACCTGTTCCAGTGCCTCACCACTCTCACAGTAAAGAACTTCCTCCTCATATCTGACCTAAACCTACTGTCTCAGTTTGAATCCATTCCCCCTTGTCCTGTTACTGAATACTTTTCAAAATTTTTCTTGTWGGCTCCTTTCAGGTACTGGAAGGCTGCAATTAGGTCAATTTCTCTTTTCCAGGMTGAATAAACCCAACTCTCTCAGCCTCTCCATAGGAGAGGTGTTCCATCCCTTTAATCATCTTGAAAACCCTCCTCTGGACTCACTCCAACAGTTCCATGTCCTTCCTGTGCTGGGACCCCAGAGCTGGATGCAGGGTTCCAGGTGARGGGCAGAATCCYCTCCCTCCCCTGCTGCCCACRSKGCTTTGGATGCAGCCCAGGACACTTTTGGCTTTCTGGRCTGGGAGTGCCCATGGCTGGGTCATGTCCAGCCTCTCATCCACCAGCACCCMCAAGCCCCTCTGGGACTCTCAGCCTGAGAGYTGCTCTCCATGTGTTCATCCCCCAGCCTGTGCTGGTACTGGGGATTGCCTTGACCCCCAGGTGTAGTGCCTTGTACCTGGTCTTGTTAAACATCAGAAAATTTCCATGGGCCCAGTTCTTGAGCTTGTCCAGGTCCCTCTGGATGGGATCCTGTCCTTCAGTTGTGTCAACAGCACCACTCAGCTTGGTGTCAYCTGCAGATTTGCTGACGATGCACTTGATSCCTATGTCTATGCCATTAATTAAGGTATTAAATAACACAGGTCCTAATACAGACCCGTGAGGGATCCCACTTGTAACTGATATCCATTTGGACTCTGAGCCATCGACCACTACCCTCTGGATGCAACTRGCCAATCACTTTCTTATCCATCTAATAGTCCAGCCATCAATTCCCTCCCTCTCCAATTYAGAGAGAAGGATGTTGTGTCAAAGGCTTTACAGAAGTCCAGATAAATGACATCGGTAGCCCTTCCCTTGTCCACTGATGGAGCCATCACATCAGAGAAGGTCACTGAATTGRTGAGGCAGGACTTACCCTTGGTGAGGTCCTGCTGGGTGTCTCAAATCACCTCCCTGTCCCCCATGATCTTCCCAGGCACAGAGATGATGCTGACAAGTTGGTAGTTCCCAGGGTCCTCTTTTTTAACTTTTTAAAAGATGATTTATACTTGTCTTCATCACTTGTCAGGATCTTATGGGAACCAACATCCACTTTATTGAAAGAACTGGAGTTATCATTCAGTAAATAGGAAACCTTATGTCCTTTGTGCTTTATTAAATCATTAGGGAAGCCTTTATTCCTGAAATTCAGACTGTAGAGGTTGCTTAGTAGCTCTCAGCATGTTAGTATCTATAGTGTAGTAGAATTACTCACTACAGAACTGTAAAAACTGTAGATCTACTTGTGTGGTTTACAGAACCTGATATTTAAATCTCTTTTAAAAGTATATAGATTATTTCARTAAACAAATAACCTGGCTAATTGAATATATATGAAGGCACATAAGATCACAACATAGATGCAGATGAACTACCYGCATTATAAATAGCAGTCCAGGAATGGTACAGAATTTAGTCTCTCCAATGCAGTTTACTAGGTGAGTGGGTGGACTAGGGTGTATTCACAGRAAGGTTTCTGTCAGCTCCTTTGGGCACAGTCACAGGACAGAGCCAGTCAGTCACTGTTAGCAGGATGAGGTATAAAGTACCCACTACAACTGACTACCTTCCTTCAGTACTGGAGCAACTGAAAAGCAGCTGGTGCATATCTGCTTCAAAGATGTCCCAAAGGCATAGAAGCAGCATTCTGCACCCTACACACAAGATCCATCAACTTCCTGCTTAGAACCCTTGTTGTACTGATTCTGGCATGAYAGTTAAAGAAACAGTTACTGTTTCTTTCAGTAKATGCAGTGTTTAATTAGAATTTAAASCTAAAAGGCCCCTATTACGAGAAATTYGTTGACCAAGCATGTAAACATTTTAAATTTCAAATACTAAGACTTCACTGCATTTGTAGAGGAGACTTCCTTACTGGAGAGATTATACTTTGTAATGGAATTGGGAAATGTKCATCATGGTGTACTTAAGTCCCAACATGATTCCTTTATATATCTGTCATATAAGAGGTTTTGTATTTTATACTTGCTGTGGAGTTTCTGTGTTTTATTTCCATGTTTTGGTGGATTTTGGACAGGAAATTAATGTCATTCACTGWGTATAAAGAAAATTCACCTCAAGTGGGTCATTTACAGCATTTGTTATCAAGACGATTTCAAGAATTTTCTTCTGTGTTTGTATTCAAATCTATTCCCTCTATGCAACTGGTATTCTTTAAAATTCAGTAACCAAATGGTCACTTAAAACCAGACTTCTTAGCCTACCCCTTAATTCACTATCTTCTCAACAGTGTCTAGTTTAAGGACACTGTAAGGGTACAAAAATGTGTGCAAAAGACATGTAACGGTAAATGCTTTCCACTCTCCAGACTGCTGAAACAATKTTACCATCTTCCTTGCAGTACAGGAATCTTGTATTCTTTACATTTTGTATTCCTTACAGTCATAAGTCATGTCACCTCTCTAACTGAAGATCCTGTACTCTTTTACTTGTGCTTTGTTACACTTGCCTTTCCAAGTTCTCTCTCAAACTCTGTCCAGGGAACATATAGATAGAGATGATATATACACATATGCCCCTTTATACTTGCAGCTTAAAACTATTGAAACTTTAATATTTGTCAATTTCTATTGAAATGGCTATTTCTATATGGCTGTTTCATGCTTGGAAAAGTTATCTGGTCTTTTCTAAATACTGGACTAGTTWCCAGGCTCATGTATATACCAGCAGTAATCAAGAATAACTTGATGTAAGGGAGTCATACAAATAATTTAAATCAGAATTTGGCTTGCTCCCATGAAAAAATAATTCTGCATGCCAACTAACATTTCCAATTTGTTATTTTCTAAAGCATTAAAGATTAACGTTATGGGAAAGAAAGTGTGGTTATAACCAGGCCAATTCTTTCTTACATGGAAGASTGCCACTGCACAATGGTTAGTTTCAGGCTTGCTGAGCAGKGTTTTCTCACACACAAAACARTAAGTAATATAAAAGATGAAAATAAAGCATTTCWCAAATACAAGCTTTCATGAGGGATTTTCCTGGGGACACGTCATGGTAGCGTTAAATAAGGTGAAGCATATTGCATGGTTGAAAATACCTTTTATCAAATCATGCAACCTTCAGTATGTTCTCTGTATGTACTTCTGTCTCAGCAGTGACTCACTGGGGGTTTTTAGCAACTTTTCATCATGTGCAAATAGTAGTGAGTTAATACCACTAACTTTAGACAATGAGTTAAGCTGGCAAGGAATAGAATCAGAAGAGCCAAATAGMTTTACAACTAGAAAACACCTATGAAATCACTGTAGTTCGCTTTATACCTGCTCATGATGATTTGTTTTCCTAAGTACAGTTCTATTGTTTCTTTCAGTGTATGCAGTGTTTAATTAGAATTTAAAGCTAAAAGGCCAAATGCTTCTATAGGAAGATTTTCTCAGCTCTGCACAAACTTGTCTTTGTCTTACATTACCCAGTTACTATTACCTGATTTTTTTATTCTATCCTAGGTAATTACCCTTTTTAAATTAAGCTTTCCCCCTTTTTGAACTCTGTTGTACACYATTTGACAAGTAGATCAATAAACATTACGTAGTCTCTGCATCTTATAAACTTCTAAATTTATTGCTTTAACTCATTCCAGTTTTCATCTCTTTTGCTTTTGAAATGGCACATGCTAATCTATACTGGTAAATTTCCTATATTGATTCTTTCTTGCCAGTGTGTTTCAGTTGGTTTCTTGTGTAATGAAAATTATCTTCTCCACATTTACTCTCCAAAAAACAAAACAAACCAAAAAAAAAAAAAAAAGGATGGAAAGAAAATAAGAAGAGTAGTTGGCCTCCTCCTTCATGATTTTTAGTTTCCAATATATCCTACACTCCAACCTACAAGTCTCAATATCACAGGATGGATCAGGTTGAAAGGGACCACAGTGGGTCACCTGATCCAACCTCCCTACTCAAGCAGGGTCATCCTAGAGTACGTTCCAAGGATTGCATCCACGCCATTTTTTAATATCCCTGGTCGGGGAGACTGCACAACCTTTCTGGGCAGMCTGTTCCAGTGTTTGGTCACCCACACAGTAAATTTCTTCCTCATGTTCAAGTTGAACTTCCTGTGGATCAGTTTCTGCCCATTGCCTCTYCTGCTATTGYTTGGCACCACCAAGGAGAGCMTGGCTGCATCCTCTTGACACCCTCCCTTCAGATACTGATAGACATTGATGAGGTCCCCTCTCAGTCATCTTTTCTYGAGGCCGAACAGACCCASCTCTCTCAGCCTTTCCTCATGAGTGAGATGTTYCAGTTCCCTACTCAMCTTCTTAGCCSTCCTCTGGRCCCACTCCAGGAGCTCCATGTCTCTCTTGTCCTGAGGGGCCCAAAACTGGACACRGCACTCCAGTAGTGCCTTGCCTGGGCTGAGTAGAGGGGCAGGATCACCTCCCCCGACCTGCTGGCAATGTTCTTACTAATGCAGCCCAAAACACCATSGKCYTTCTTGGACACCAGGAYRCACTACTGGCTCATGGACARCTTGTTGTCCTCTAGGACCCCCAGGTCCTTSYCCACAGAGCTGCTTCCCAGCAGGTTGATAATCTGGGATTATTCATCCCCAGGTGCAGTAATGCTTGAATTTGCAGACCCTGAATTTGCCTTTACTGACTTTCAGATGGTTCATCTCTGCCCATCTCCACCCTGCTGAGGCCCTTCTGAAGGGCTACACAGCACTGTGGGGTATTGGCCATTGCTCCCAGCTTTGTGCTGTCAGTGACCTGCTGAGGAGGCATCTGTCCCTTGTCTGAGTCGCTGCTGAACAAGTTGAACACCACTGGGCCCGGTATTGACCCTAGTGACAGGGTCAATACACCCCTAGTGACAGGCTCCCAGCTAAACTCTGTGACAATAAACACAACCCTCTGGGATCTGCCATTCATCCAGTTCTCAGTCCACCTCACTGTCCACTCATGTAGTCTGTACTTCCTGAGCTTGCTGGTGAATTTGTTATGGCAGATGGTGTCTAAAGCCTTGCTGAAGTCCAGGTAGACAACATCCACTGCTCTTCCCTCATCCATCYGGTGGTTGTCCCATCACAGAAAGCTATCAGGGTGCTTAGGCATGATTTTCCTTATGTCATGTCATCAAATAACTTCCAGCTTTAGGATAAACACCCCAAACATCACCTCACAATTAAAAAAAATTGAAAGAGGTGATAGCTCTGCTGTATCTGACCCCYAGTCCCTTTTGTTATTTTATCCTCCCATTAAAGTTTAATGTTCTCATCCACTGTTCCACCTTAAAYGTTATTTCCTGATTAAGGTTGGAATTGCCAACAGGTATTTCAGSTGTTTCTTGGTGTATCTTGCGAGACTAGCACACCATGTTTTCTAATCTTGAATCAGCAATGGAGTAACAGCTTCCAGCAGTTACAGCAATAAAAATTTTGACATTTATTTTTTGCCAATTCTTTTCTTCTATCTGCACCACTTTTTGTGGCTGTGATAAAGCAGCAGTTTAATGTCCATAAGTATATGGACATATATAATGGACTTCTTTGTAAATTATCAACATGTCTGAAAATATACTGTCAAAAGAAATCTTCAGGTGGTGAATATTAATTTATTTAATAGTATTTCTGGTTTTGTTTGTAAATGGTTAACTCTGGGATTTGAGCAGCCTGGTCTGGTGGAATATGTCCCTACCCATGGCAAGTGCGTTAGGACTACATAGTCTGTAAGGTCCCTTTCAGTCCACACCRTTCTGTGATTCCATGATTGCCCTGTTTGAAGAAGAATTGGATTTGCAAAGGAAACTCATAGCAAAACTCTTTAAAAATTTGAACTGAAATGAAATTTTTGAAGGGTTCTAAATCAATGCAAGTAGAGTACTTCTGTGGTTTTATAAAATTTAGGAGGATGTTACAGCAGCAGTTTAAGTACTTTATATAATTTCTGATAAAGCAACATGTTAAGGAGGGCCCTGGCTTACCCCAGTTATAATCTTTATAGATTTCCTGTTTCCTTTTACTAAGACAAAAGTACAGGTGAAGGGATAGCTCTAGAGGAAAATGCTTCACAGGGTAACAGTTACGGTCAATAACTAACAAACCAACCATATGGAAATATTTTTAAAAGAATGGTCTTGCTAAGCTCATGAATTATCTTAAGCAGTTGTTTACCAGGTTTTACAGAGGGTACCTGAACTTTTTTCTTGCATTAAAATAACTCTTATTGGATCAGAATGTAAGTTAAAGTTATGGATTGTTAATACTTGCTATTTCTTGTTATTGTTAGTTATGCCTTATCTTGCAGATTTTCTTTCTGGATGTACATAATAACTATATATTGGTAGATGGCAACATTGGAACCAAGTACACAAGTGAAATGTTCATATTTTTTGAGATACAGTAAATTAGTAGRTATTGGCAGTGAGAATGATCTGTTAAGTTAAAATCTCATTCAAACATAAATTATTTGGAGAAAAAACTGGAAAGGGATATAATTTTAGYCTGTACTTAATAGACTTCAGTAGTGAATCAGTTAGATTAATTTCAAAACTGCTGTTAAATATTAGTCCCAAGAACAAAATGTTGCTGTTTAAATACTGAAGTTTCAAACTTACTCCTTGATTAATTTTTTATCTGAAGATAGAGATTTTTGTGTGTATTTTGCTGTGAGTGCAGAGAATAAAACTGATTCAATTGATGGTTGAATTCTATTTGAGAAATAATCTGAAGAAAGCATAGCAGCTACCTTAAGATATGTACTGATTCTTGTACAGGGAGACCACAGCTTGAATAATAGGCACTTCCCCTCAAGAAAATTGGTTTGTTTGTTTTTTCCTTTTTTTATGTCAGTAAGCTTGCAGATTGGAAGATGACACAATCTTTCCAAAGTTCTTAAAAATTTAATTTAGTATAGKTCAACAATATAAATTATTTAATGTCTTCTGTAATGTTGACAAGCACGGTAAGAAAGTTTTTGAATATGAATCACCAGTGCTAAGGTTTTTCTGAAATTATCAGTTGTACTGCCAACACTGTATCCTATTTTCTTAGAAGAAGGGATTTAGGAAAATATAAAAATGTAATCAAACACTATGTATGGTACGACAGCATGCATAAAGGTCAGATGAATCATGAAGATAAACAAATCAAGAGAGAGTTTGTCTTTATGTTCTTGACTCTTTGAAAAGTGCTTGAGATAAAGAYTAACCACCTGCAAGTTCTTCTAGATAGATCATAGTATATAGAGAATTGGTATTTTGTTTGTAACAATCTATCAAAAAAGTAAAGTCAGTTATTATTTAAATAGATTMTCTGTTGATCTAAAGAAGGTTATTRGCATAAAATGGCCTTGTAATTTACTTAGCCATTCCTATAAATTGCCCTTAAGATATGCTAARTTAGACACAACAGTGGTGTACTTTAGTTCCTCAAATAGCTTGAAAAGTTCAAGAAAATTGCTTTTATAAAAACAATACATCATTAAAGGTCAGTAAAGACACAAACTATTTACAGAGCTCTTCAAGTTCAGGCATGGTTTAGTCTTGTTACAATTTTRGAAGGTTTGATGTAGGTTTCTTCTGCATTGCATATGATTGCTGATTTAGAGAAAAATAAAAACATTCAAGATCCAAGTAGCATTGATACACAGTATTGTGTGATCACGTTCTAAAACTGAGTAACATGCTGCCTCAGGTGAAATGCTCACATAGCACTGAGTAACTGAGTGTCTAGGGTGAATGTAGATAGTAATTTTTAGAATTTAGGCTTGAAAGCACTGACCATAACATTTTAGTGTCTCTGCTGTTATAATTTTTAAAAGTGAAGTTTTAGGAGTCTCCATTAATTGAATAATTTTTTAAAAATGCTTTTGAGATTCTCAGCTGGAACCAGGGGTCTACATTAAGGACGAGAAGGATGCTTTACTGGTTTTAGTTTAATGACCTACTGAAACACTGGCTTGCCTCTCCTGTTAAAAGCCAGATTTTCACAAGWGTCCCTCTGTTTTTCTTCAGACTATCAGTGTCATGCAGCTCAGAGCTAAAGTACTTGTAGTAGTAYAGTAAAGCTGCACAAGTTCAAGAAATTGAAGCGCATTTGGTTTCAGATGTGTTCCATTTCTGAAATAATTGTGGGTTGGATTCCATGTGTTTGTTCATTAGAATCTCTCTTCAGTTTAATAAATCTCAGGCAGTCATTTTCATTCCTTTTTCCTGTTAACTGCGCTGCTGAACACAAAAGCTGTGTTATGTGCAGAATGACTGAGCTTATCCATTCTAGAAAGGAGTTATGTTTGGTATCTAAAGAACAATAACAGTTTGCTGCCTGACTGATCAATGCTGGATCAAGTTCACATTCCCAAGTTCCCACTCTCCCACCTACATCTCCATCCCATTCAGGAGGCGGAAACACAGCAAGCAGAGGGAGGACAGGCCCTCTTTTGCGCAGAAATGTTGAACTTAGACTTGCCTAATAAGGACGCAGCTGGGCTTGCTTAGCAATAAACACAGGTTTTAATTACTGCTTGCAAAAACATCCAAAGAAAAGCACAGAAGTTAGCACCAATTAATTTTTAGCCTGCTCATTGTTTTCTTTACTCAATGGAAACAAACCATAACGGTTTAAAATATTTTTGTGCTACATTGCCAGAAAATTTTTCTCTATTAGTGTATAACTAGGAAAGATATCTGAAACCTCTCTAGTTTCAGGTTCCTTATAAGTAACTTAAATGAATTGGAACCAGGATATGAAATAACAAGAAGTCAAATGCTACTCTGGGAAAAAAATATTTGAGATATTTTTAATTCAGGAAGATAAAGAATTGCACCTGAAATGGAGGTAAAAATCTTATGTGACAGGAACAAGTTGCTAAATATTCTCCAGAGTGGTTCTATGGTTTTTAAAAGAACAYACATTTTATTTCCTGGAAATTTTCCCTAGGCTTTTAAAAAACCTGTTTGTGACTGTAAGGGGCAAATACATAAAGAACATGTATTCCAGCACATAGTCTGTATCTGAAATCTATGCAGCCCTCTGTGTGCTGAGCTAAAAATCTGTGACCTGTGGATTCATGTGTAGTGATTGTCAGAAACTCAGAGTGAACCTGATGGTTAAAAGGCTGCTGCTGTATTTCCAGCTGGCTAGACTTGAGAATGGAAGTTCTTGCTTTTGAGCCCTATGCTTTTTTTCAGACACTCTGCAGCAATGCTGAGTTACTGAAGACTTCTTGAGAGCAAATGGTAGCTAAGTTTGTGTAACAGTCTTCATTCCATCTCCATCAGTTCACTGTCTTCCACACAAGTCAGTAGGAGCAGTGTTGAGATATTTCCAGTTTATAGTAYCTTCCTTATCTCCTTTTGACTTAGCGATGCTTTTGAGTCAAACTGAAGACACAGATGTTGATCACCTTCTCTTTAATCATGGAAAATAAGTGACTTYTCTAAAATTTATTCCATCTCCATAAAGAAGGAATGCTTTATCCAGTCTGTCTACTCCCTTCTTAGGTCTAAGAAATGAAATATGAAATAAATATGAAATGAGAATGTCCAGAGAAAGATAGTTTTGAAAAGTCTGTTGGCTGACAGCTAGTATATGTCATGGTTCAGTTTATGGCTAATTGTCCTTAACATATGGGTTAGCAGTATGTAATGGCCAGAGGGCTAGAGAACTTTTGTTTTGAATATTTTTCTTTAGTAAAGCTGTAAGAAGTATTTCTGGTTGCTTCAATAGATCAGTAAAACTCAAATTTCAGTACCTCTGGAAKGTGTATTTTGTTTCTTCAACAAGAAATTAAACAAAGAAATGAGGTTCTATCAAGTAACATCTGGGCCTTAGCCACACACTCTCCCAGCTACTGCAAACAATTRACTCTGTCTTGGCTGAAACTAAGACATTCTCCACCCATTATTCTTTATGATTTATATCACGCCCAGATCCTAYACCTTCCAACTATTTACGTATACACAAGCACAGGTACCATTTCTGTAGTCAAGACCCATTCCTCCAAGTTGTATAATGAGTTAGTTGAGTCCATAACTATCAGTTCTATCCATCCTAGTTGTCTTCCAGGGCAGGAGAGCTGGGGGAGCTGGGGTACTGTTGGGATTGCAGTCTGCATCAGGAGATCATGACTGCTGGAGCAGTCCATACTCATTGTCCATGGTAGTTCTGGCATACAYTGGCAGAGTAATTCAGCCACTAATATTATACAATTCAACATTACAGACTATTCTCACCCCAAAATCAAATCCCCTTGGGGTACACATCACATTTCCTGGTCCCTCTCCATTRCCCACCAAGTGCACTCAGGTTCCTTGAGCAAAAATAATCCCAAGGATGAGTTTGCCTTCAGTTGAGRCAGAACTAATCCAAACTGCATTTCCTAAAACTTTTTTTTAATGTATTATGGGGACTTTATCCYATTCTACAGTACATGGGGGTTTTGATTGGGCAGGRACAGATCTACTRGTAGTGCCTGGGGTGTTAACTRAACCAGGCAGCCTTAGCTAAATGCAGAGCCCAATGTTTGAAGGTCCCACYACCCATTGCTTTCAATGTGGTTTTTAACAGTCCMTYGTACTGTTCAGTCTTCCCAAAGGCTGGTGAGTGATAGGGRATATGAAATAGCCACTTAATACTGTGTTCCCTTGCCTGGTTGTCCAGGAGGTTGTTTTGGAAATGAGTCCCATTGTTTGACTCAGTTCTCTCAGGAGTGCCAGGTCACCACAGGACTTGCTTTCCAAGGCCCAGGATGGTGTTCCAGGCAGTGGTGCGAGGCACAGGATACTTCTCCAGCCATCCAGTGGTTGCTTMCAAGAGCACGTAGCAATTACCTTGGCAGGCCTGCAGGAGTGTGGTAACTGATCTGCCAGGCCTTCCCTTATTTCTACTTTGACCGTCATCTACCATACCAATAGGGTGTACTTGGCCTGTTTGATCCCAGCACATGTTTTACAGTTATGGATAACCTGGGATATAGAGTCCATGGGTAAGCCTGTTCCTCAGTCATGAGCCCATCTGYGTGTTGCATCTCTTCCCTGATGATCGGAGGTGTCACGGGCCCACCAAGTCAAAAATAATTCATCCTTATGTTGCCAGTCAGATCCTCTGGAGACATTTTAATATTGGCAACTCAATCCACCCTTGTTGCAGTGTTCTTCAGTAGCCCARTTCTCAGGTACATGGACATCTCATCATGTGCTTTTGCAGCCAGCTTCTCTATCCAGGCAGTGACATCTTGCCACAGTTCAGCAGCTCAGGTGGGTTTGTCTCTGCACTCTCAATTGGTCTTATTCCATCATTCCAGCCACCTCCACTGAGCATTTGCCACCATCCATGAGTCACTGTAGAGATACAGCGCTGGCCACTTCTCTCATYCTCTAAAGCCAGCTGGACAGCTTTCAGCTCTGCAACATGACCTGATCCACCTTGTCCGTCAATGGCTTCTGTGACTCTCTGCATAGGGCTCCATACAGTGCTTTCCATTTTCCAAGTATCCCTACAATGTGGCAAGAACTGTCAGTGAAGAAAGTGTCACTTTTCATTCTCCAATAACTGGCTGTATGGTGGTAGCTCCTCAGCATGTCACATCCAATGGTCTGAAATTTTTGTCTTTGAAACAGTTAGTGATTGATTCCAAGATCCCTGAGTGACTTGGGRCTCAAAAGCTTGTTGTCGTTCAGGRCCCCACTTGAAAWAATTTTTCTTTTGTGCCACATGATAGAAAGGGCTTGCAWTCTGACTGTAGTCAGGAATAYGTRTCTTCCAAAAACCCTCAGCACTTAGGAATGCCTGGGTTTCCTTTCTGCTGGTCAGTGACAACTGTCTTASTTTAAGACAGTTTCTGGGGGACACTTTAAAATGAGTTAGATTTWATCAATCCTTTTTCACCAATAAGGAGAAGTGAATATGAGTAGTTGTTACCAGTGAAAAAATYATAGTTTACTAAAAAACCGAAATAGCAACAGGTAAAAAATAACAGTAATAATTTGAATAGTTACGGAGTTGGTGAAATCTCATGGACTCCCCAGAAACAAAGAGATACTCAAAATGGTGGCATATCCCCTTCCCAAAAATGGCATCAGGCATGGGCGACCACTGTGGGGAAACAGAGGGCAGATGGTGGCCGCCCTCCTCACTTCAGGGGGCAGGCAGCAGCTCTGCAGGCAAATGCAGCTGGCAAACTCCGGCAGCTGGGACTTGGCTAGGGTGTAGGACTCGTGCGGGGCTTTGGCCTTCCCGTTGGCAGCAGAGGCGGTGCAGCTGGCAGGGCGCCTCGCACCCGTGCCTTTCCACCTCAGCCAGGCACTGCTGGTGGGCTGGGGCGGCTGCAGGGAGCGGGGCTGCTCTGCTCCTCTGGCCTGCAGCCAGGTGTTGCAAAATTCACTCTGAAAYAGTTTTTGATTGTGAAATGCAGCCCCTTGAGTTGCTACTGTTGCAAGTAGAGGCAAGAAGAAGCCAAGAGGCAAGCCAAGTGGCCGGAAAGAGGCAAGAGAAAGACTGCCTGAGTACCTTGACTTTTAGTGGTCCTGGGACAACCCCAGCCCTGCCATTCTATTTGGCAGCCACAGGATCTTATAGAGACAGTMATGATTTTTGGGCACAGAGAGGTAYGGAATACAGTAACATTTTGGGTTACCAGGACAGAGACGTAACTGCTACTTTGCTAACCACGTCCATTGGACTCTAATGATGTCCATCTTGCCATTTTACTCCTACATACTGAATTTTCTGGGCAGATCCCTTGACATTACTTTGCTTTGTGGCAAAACTAGCCTTCAGAGGAGGGTTTGGGAGGGTGATCTCCCCTTTTTCAAAAACTTCCTCTGCTGTGTTGTCCCATACTGTGATGCCATCACTGTACTGGAAGTGTTCTGGAGCCTCACCCTTGTCCAGTGCAGTCTGGATCAATCCATGGCAAATAGTGGGGCTGTGTTTCTGTGCCTGGGACAGTTGATGCCAARTGCACACCCCTCCAGCTGAAAGCAAACTCAATCTCTGCTGCTAAAGAAATGGAGAAAAGCACATTAGCAYGGTGGCATCACTTTGCTGCCTTGSACTCCAGTCCATACTGAGGTTCCAGCACTCCCAGCACAGCAGTGCTCAGAGGTGSCRTGGCTTCATTCAGGCCATGACAGTCCACTGTCAGTTTCCATTCTCCACTGGACTTACACACTGGCCATGTAGGGCTGTTAAAGGGTGAGGGAGGCTTGCTGGCCATTCCCTGGGTCTCCAGCTCACAAATCACCTCATGGGACTATAGAGTCTCAGCTGGTGCAGTTTTGCTGTCAGTGCACTGATGTGGTGGAGATCAGTACTTGTTCTTTGGTCCTCAACATCCCCACAGCAGAAGAGTTCTCTGAGGGACCAGGCAAGGTATTCAGCTGTCTGATTTCCTCTGTCTCCACAGCAGCTATCCCAAAAGCCTAATGATGGCCTTTTGGGTCCTTGAAATACCCTCTYCTGAGGTAATCTCTGCCAAGGATCCCTGCAGCTTCTGGGCCAGTCACAGTGGGGTGTTTTTGACATTCATTCCCAGCCAGGCTCACTCCAACTTTCAGYAGAGTCAGCAGTTGGATTACTTTGTCACCCCAGAAACAGAGATGGATTCTACCCCTTACATATCTTGATGGCATCRGGGTACATTGTGCTCTGGTGTGATACCCTTGCATTCCTGATGTGCCAGGGCAAGGGATCCACACAGTCCAATGGATSTGATTGTCCCTTTCCTCTACCTGGCTGGAGTCAGGGCCCCTCTACTTCTAGTCATGGCACTCATTCCTCATGTCTTGAAAATATAAATTGAGGTCCCTTCARGAGGACCACAAGCTACATCCGCCCTTCTATTCTGTCTGAGGGAGGACTTGCMCATTAGAAAATGGAATAGCATTTATCCTTGAAGAACTTCCAGTGGTACCTTCTCAGGATTTCATGTGTTTTTGTGCCCTGAGAGTTGATGATAGAGTTCGAAAGAGAGCTGAGGCCAAGCAGCTGCTTTGAAGARTTGTKKWTTYYTTTCTTAACTCTAAAAGTTCTCTCTGTCCAGCGTGAAGTTTGCAGRAAGCCTGAAAAGCAGAATCTGACCCACCCACAAYGGCACCTRAACCTTTATAATCTAAATTACATWAACAAYGTTTTCTTTTATGACCCATATTAGACAGTGAAATATTACCAAAACCCAATCAAGAAAAGGCCACCACCACTGCAAAGATGGAGGGGAAGAAGAAGCAGGAAAAGGATGATAGACACACTCAAATTCCTCCATCTTTACCCCTTTTTATCTATATAGTAAAATCTAAAAATTCTATTTTTCACCCTGTGGCATAACAATAATTATACTAATTAAATCCATGCGGTCTGCATCTCCTCTCTCAGACGTGGCAGCTTTTTCCAGGGAGTTAAATCAAAGGCATAAGTATTTTTGGCTCTGTCTCGAGACCCCTGGGGTCTCGAGCCTCCAGGAGCATCCAAAGGGATGACCTGAGTTCCCACAGTACCAGTTCTTCCTTTCAGCTCATGTACCCATGCKGTTAGTGCAGAGGTGAGTTTTCCATCCCACTTCCTCATGTCCTCTCTGAGGTGATTCAGGTAAAACATGGTTACCTYATGGTGTGTACTCTCTGAAGCTGGGAGGTGCTTGCTGTCAATAACAGAGACTGTTCCATACTAGTGAGGCATGGGACATCCTCTCTAACATGCTTGAGACACTAGCACAGTAGTGAGAGCACCTGGTGAAATCAGGAGGGGAATTAAAAAAAAAGTGTTTTAGCATACCCTGAAAATATTATCATGTTCTAGATAATATAATCTGATATGATACATAAATTATTCATCTTGCATGTTATGTAAAATTATTTAGTAATAAGCTTATTATTTAGAGATCCTGTGGTAATGTGGTCAGAGATATTTTCTTTATCAGATTATGAATCTGATCATGCAACTAAATAGGTGATTACAGTGACTCATCTGTACCTAGGAACTTTCTTCACAAATCAGAGTTGCCAAAGTGGATATGAAGGAAATAYTTACATAACCACTTTGAAAAAAAATTCCTGCCACAATATATGAAAGTATTGTGGCAATGTACTGAAAGTACATCCTCAAAGTCATTGTTTCAACAGGTTTTTTTCTCTTGGAGGTAGAGATAGTTTCGGGAGGAGCAAGTTTGACTTGAACAGAATTTCTCTGGAGGGATGTTACATTGAAAAATACCACACACAGCATGCTGATCTGAAGAGAGCATGTTTATACCAGCACAGCAACTCTCAGAGGAATTACAACATTTAGCTTTATGATATCAATATAAATTAGCATCTTTCCTAAAAAATGGATAATGTCAGAAAAACTTGATTTTTCATTTCAGTGGATAAAGCTGTATGCTTGAAGACTGCACAAAATCAGTTGGAGAACTTGCTGTTCTAACAGGAACTCATTTCTTTTTCAGTACATTTTATGTGGTGCTGATATACTGTTTCTTGCAATGTGGATGCAGCAACCATCTTGTAATTCTCAGATGTAGCCCACTGCCTCCTTAGTCTCTCTGCAAAGTTCTGGTAGCAGTAGTATTTTAAAATCCTTGCAATTGTCAACTGCAACCCAGTCAAATGTTTCAAGCCATACTTAATCATCTAGTGAGCTACCAGATAAAATACTTCTCTGTATTTTCATTTTCTAAACAGTTTTACAAAATATTAGAAGCCATATTTTTCCTGCTGAAAAAATTTTCAGGTCACATGGATTATTCTGAGGGCACATTRTATTCTTAGTTTACAAGTAAGTTTATTTTCTGAATTAAACTACTGTACTTTTTTCCCCCCCATAAATTATCCCTTTTATTCCCCTTTAATTTATCCTTTAATGATGTCACAGTGAGGATAGCATTAGCGTGAGAAAGTAGTCTGTGTCATTCTAGTATGGTAGAATGAAACTGGTGGGGAGAATTTATTTTGTTTTCAGTTCAATGGGAATGTGTAGAAAGGTACAAAACTGCAATTTGTATACTGGTGAAGTTAGCTATATCTTGTAGGAGAAAATGACTTCTCTGTGTAGRAGAGAAGTGTCCATGTAGATCTTAATATGTAAATGTCAAGGTGTATGTATTATATAAAATTCAGTAACTGAGATTCTAAAAATGAGAGGTTGGAAAATTACTTGACTACATTAGTTGTCAATTTCCTCTACTTTGGAGGAGTTCTTCTGAAATTCATTTACAGTTAAGATTTTATTCCTGCATTTTCCATTTTTTATTTTTGTCTTCCCTGAAGCAAAAAGAATATCTGAGGACTGTTGGAAAGCCAACAACATGGTATCAAATCAGTGTTCAACTTAGGTAAAACTACCTTCTTAGTTTATCAATACTGGTTGCTTTTGCGTAAGAGTAGCACAGAGGAGCTGAAGTTATAGGCAACATATGCAAAGGAAAAGTTMATGATTAGAGTTTTTCACTGAGTTATGAAATGCAATAAGTAGCTATCACAGCCAGAGCAATTTTAAAACAGTTCCTGTTTCAATGTAAAATGAAAGAGTTGTTTGCTGCAAAAATACTCTCTGGKGTCTAGGCTATGTATGATTCTGCATGTTCATGGTATGCTTGGGATCTGGTCTGACTTGAGTAACAGCTGATGTAAATCATTGCCTAAGTCCAAGATATTTGGTCTGTATTCACCCAGTTCGTACAAAGTGCTACCTTCTCCCCCATTTTTTCAAAATTCAGTTCTATTTAATCCTGCTGCTGAAAGAATGAGGGGTCCTAATATGTTTTGATATGTATGATTGCTTATTCCCCATTGTAACTGTTGTATAGGACAGATCCATTATCGGTCTCTGAAAGATTGTCTTCCCAAGCAAAGAAGGACATGCAGTACGGACTAATCTCTAAATTTCTGTTGTGAAGGGACTCAAGGATGACAGCTATGTCATACAACAGTATGTCCAGTTTCATGTGGACAGTAAATAGGACTGTTGATGGAGGGTAATGCAGTAATTCCCATTTTAAATTGGGTGTGACATCACCCTGTTATCTGGTTTAAGTAAGCTTTTCAAGTATGGAGGAATACAGTAGGAGACAAAATATTCTTAAAACATCTTTCCTCCTCTCCCTTTTTTTGCCTTGTTCCCTCCTCTTTTCACGGCTCTCCTTTTCTTTTTATCTTCCTGCTCTCTCTCTTCCCTACTCTCTCCCACTCCAAGCAGAAGTTCCTGCTCTGGTTATGAGCTAAATCTTATTGACACATGAGTAAACTGAGATAAGAGTTAACTGATAAAAGACACTGCCAGTGGGCTGTGACCACCACTTGTTAGGCCCACCCTATTTCTGCCACTGCTTTTTGTCTTCTGCAGGCTATCTGTATGGGCAGGTTGGCTCTTACCTTACAAGGCAGTGCTATCATTTTAAGAGTAAGYGAATGTTCAGGTTACTATGTGCACTGCAGTCAGCATGAAGGGAGCCCCAGATGTTGGCTCCACAAGGTACATGACCATAAAAAGTCAGGAATAATTCCTTTTGAAGTTCCTTCACTGCTGTGCAGCTACTAATAAGAAAACRGGAGCCTCCTCTCAGTTTGAACACACAGTACATTTGTGTATTTGTGGATTGTCATCCCAAATCAGTCTCAGGATCTGTAGGTCTGAAAAATCAATGTCTCTTGTACCTTCTTTCCCCTAGTTTTCTCTAAATATTTGACAGGAAAGGAAGTGCAATTCTTTAAAGGACTTAAAGTATAAATATGTTTCATTGTTTCTATGGTCCAGTATTTCTCATAATTACTTCTGTGGGAATGCACAGTCTAATCTGTTAACTGATCCAAGGAAATACTGTTTAAGTAGTTGCATTAATTTGTGTTTGCCTTAAACATAAATTTTTGTTCATTCCCTTTGAACTATGTCCTGTTCTTCTTTCTTCATTTAAATACAYTCAGTTCAAGAGTCCATTTGTAGGCACCTTCAGAATGACCATTTAGTAGAAAAAGCTATTGTGGCGTTACAAAATAAAAACATGTTGTTTATACTGGTTTCAAGTAGACCTGTTGTAAGTGTGAAATAAAAAACTACAGTAAGATTTTCTATTGTGATATGTCTGTTAAAAAGTTGTTCTTTGTTTAAYGCTTCATAGTGAAGTTGCTTCTATTTAAAGCATTGAGTTTGATCTTGGCTTTGATCTAAAGCTTTTGATCTTGAAAGAAGGATGTTGTGGCAGTAAAACAAAAAGGCTAGGAGAGATTTTTTTTCAAGTGATAAAGGGATACTCTYAAGATTTAATACACACTTATTGGATCTACCTTTATTTACTTAAATCTGTTTACAAAGTACATCTAATTCTAAATATTGAGGGTYTGCTTACACACATGCTTTAATACACCCTATTCTTTTGCTAGAGTATATATTTCCTTTTGAAACTTTCAGGGAATATAGTAATATATACTATAAGAGTATAAATAATTTTCCAGAGAGCATAAATAATTTTAAATACGTACTTTAGTAACATAATTTTAACTAGAACAAGTATGATGCACTTTAGCCTTTACTGCCTCTTGTTTTTTAAATATAAACACAAAAGCACTTGATAAAATCCTAACTTAGGAATTAATAGTATTTGGATTTTGCACAGTYGACATAACCTTAGTATCTCCCAACATATGCTGGAGTTTGAATATCCTCWTCTGAGGGTGCAAGAATACCTGATGAAGTTTGATGCCTAAATTTAATCACCTGCTCGCAGCGTCTTCTTGAATAAATAAAGCCTTTAGCTGAGGCCTCGATAAAGGGCTTGCTGTGGTGCAGTATACCTATAAAGCTGCTCTGGATCTTGCTTTTAAGATGCATTTCAGACTCCCCAAGGAAATTTAGTGGTTGGATTCTGGAGGTGAGAGCAAGTACCAAGGCCGATGTTGAAGCAGTTAGTGAGTGATCACGCTTTCTTGAACTATCCCCACCAGGCCATTCCTCTGTCCGTAAAGACCTGTGACAGAGCACGTTTATAGGAAGGTTCATAGGAAACCCTCCGTAGTAAGGGTCAGGGAAGAGATAGCGTATCGCTAATAATTATGCTGCAAACCGTGACGAGCGGGGATGTGGAGGTTATGCACAGCCGTCCCGTCGGCGACGCTGTCGGAGGAGCGCGGGTTGGCTGCAGCACCGACAGCGGCCGGGCCGAGTCGGGCGGGCTCCGCACCTGCGGTACGGGGCGGGACAGCGTGGCCGAGCCGAGCCGAGCCGAGCCGTGCCCGCGGCCGCCCCGCTGGGGGTGTCTCAGGCGCGGTGCCCCCGTCGGGCCGCCCCGGAGCCGGCGGGCCCTGACGTCTTTAAGGCAGGCTCCTCCTCTCCGCCGGGCTCCGGGGGCCGGGGCGCGGGGGCGGGGGACCCTGTGGAGGTGTTTCATTTCCTACCCGSGGCTGCGGTGTGCCGCCGCCGAGCCCGGGAACGGCGGCACGGCGTGGGACGGAACGGGGCGAGGCGGAAAGGAGCGAGCGCGGCTGCGGCGGCCGGCGACGGTCGGACCCCGCTGTCCCCGCGCCTGCCGCCTCCGGGCCCCGCGGAGCGGAGCGCGTCGCGGATCCTCCGCGGGCGGTCCCGCCTCACCGTGCGCTTTCTTCCCCGTGTAGCCTCTGCTGGAGGAGGGAGAGACGTGGAAGGAGTGTCAGCTCGTCCAGCAAGTGAGCGGCGAGGTGAGGAGGGAACCTTTCACAGCTGTTACGTTGCACCCGCTTCTTCCCCTTGCAGATCTGCTCCGGGAGTTTTCTACCTGACACACCATCCCCACCCTGCCACGCTTTTGCTTAAAAAAGAATTGCTTTCGTATTAAGAATAAAAATATTAGTATGGGAAAAAAAAAACCCCACCAACTTGTTACTGTTTCATTAAATAATAACAACCACGCCATCCAGATTCGGCGTTGGTAGTCTGGAACAATGTTCGAGTGGGTGGCTGGAAGTAAATCTCTTACTTGAAATAGAAGGTGTAAGGGAGGAACCGCTGAGGTTTTTCCCCACGACTTTTTCATACTGCTATGATAACTTTCCATTTGGCAACCGGGTCTGACATCAAAATGTTCTTTGTGCAAAACACCTTAAACCAAAAGCTCCAAGATGAAGAACACCACCTCACTCACACTTCGATCATGTAAAAGTAATTACCAGATTACCTCAGACTACACCACTTTGGAGAGGAAAAGAGCTTTTTCCTTTCCAGTGAAGCAGTGAAAAAGTTGTCTTGAGTATCTTTATAGCTTTTTTACTTATGCTGAGTAACTACAATCAGGTTGCATCTTCTACCTAAAAAAGCACCATGGTTTCGAACTCCAGGTCGCAAAATGGATTCAGACAAACCRGAGGATAAGAAAAAACAGCAAAAAGAAAATGAAGCAGGATGAAGTTGTTTTCCAGCAGGTAAGCAATCATGATGTCAGTTTGTGTAATGGGACAAAGGGCAGAAGATCCAAAATGCTTTCTGGTTACCTTCTTAAGCTTGGTAGAGATGTTACTTAGTGTCTTTGACAAATTGACAGTAAGTGGGTGTAACAAAGTTTCAGAGTCACTATGTAGTTACAGTGGCAMGAAATTATAATCTTTTTAGATGTCTGTATTCAGGAGACAAAATTTTCCTGTCTTTAACTGGGACATTCTCAGGAAGAAAGAGAAGGGTGTTTTCATTAGAGAAATACAGCCCTTGAGAGCTTTTGATAGGACCTGAAGCACTATTTTCAGATACTGGTAGGTGAGAGACAGTTTTCATGGTAGATATTGGGATGATAAAAGATGTGATGTGCTTGTTGAAACAAAATATTTGGACTATGTTATTGACTCCTCATTCAGAGGGTRGGTTTGAAAATCATCTATTTGTAGTATAGATTTCAGTTAATGAAAATGTGATGATTATTTTAAAAATCACTACAGAGGATTTAAGAACCTGAATACAACCAAATTTAAACTGTTTTTAAGTCAGTGAATTTTGATTAATCTATTATGAAAGATCTGTTCTATAAGGTTGAGTTGACCATTTAAATTGCAATGTAGAGAGGTGAGTGTTAGCTGGTACTAAATAGCTGTTTTCTGTCTTTTGAGGGGAAAAAAGGTGAATAAAGAGGCACTCCCAAATGCATTATTAGAACTGTGACTTTTTTTTTTTTTGCTTGTTTTGGTTTTGAAAATAAATTTATGATTGTATTTCAAAGCTCTTGYTACTTTTAAAGGATTAAAACAGGAGCGTGTTGGTTTGCTGTTTTGACAGTGCTTCTAAAATACATAATGAATCATTGCTGTTTCTGTAGCCAAATTCTTGCTGATAGCATGACTGCCAGCTGCTGGGATATGTTGCCTTAGTATGGGCATTGCAAGAATATAACAAATGTCCACAAAGTGCATTGTTGTGGGTGGATGATTTACCAGCTCCATGGTTAGATAAAAACTGCCAAATAGCATCCTTTAATTCACAACTTTTATTTTTTAAATGGAATACATCATTTAGGAAAGATATTCTGTGTTGTGCTTTCGAATTGTGTGATCTAAATAGATCAYATAAACTGTTTCACCAGGTAATTCCATTTCTGTTTATATTTCTGTATGTGAATGTGTGTTTCCGTGTATGTTAGCATTTGTATTAACCATCACTTTATGCTAAAATGAAGAAGATTTTTGTAAGATAAAAATTGTATTGCCTTGGGAATTTGTGAGCAAAATGCATTGATGGTACAAATAACACTAGAACTAAACCAGACTGTATGCATTTTAAAGTAATTTTTAAATGCTGCAAAGTAGATCCTCTGTTACACCTGAACAGTAGGTTTAAAAGTGCCTTATGCTGTTATACCAGTCCTAATCTCTTTTTATAGGAGAAGGCTTCACTAATGCAAAATCCGTTTGTACTGATAAAACTGCTTTTYAGTTGAGGGTGTTGTTCAGCCAAGTGTTAGTGAGAGAGAACTTCAGCATGTACCTTGCAGTGATAACAATGCAAAGCCTRATGTGTAAACATAAGATGTACTACTGTTTTTTCAAACAGTAATTGTTTGAAAAAACAATACTCACAGAGCAAGGTCTGTGAGTAGATATATGAATTAAAACTGAAGACAAACATGACCAAAGTCTTCTAATATTTATAAGTATTAATAATTCATGGAGATCCAATGCAGATTCACAGCACTGCATTTGCAAGGTACTTAACCACATGGGAAGGAAGAGGTGTAACAATAATCTTATATTTGATAGTGAACCACTGACTATTCACTGAGATTGGAATTCTTTATGTTGCCTAGAAGTTTGGCCATTGCAATGGTGACTTTTCCAGTACAGCTACAGGTAGGAGAACAGAGGGATCTCCCTGGTGCTAGAAGACCTTTATTATTTGGTTTCACAGTTAAACTAGGTTTTCACCCTTGATTTACCAGTGCAATTCCTACTCACTGTAGGTGGTGCTAACCCCTGTTCCATGAGAATTCTTGATTTTCATTTGTGTCTGCTTGGAGAAGAAATGGCAATATACAGAAGTTAAAATGTCATTATACAGAAGTTAAAGTATCTTCAGGAATAAATGAGAGAACAAGAAAGAGAAAAGCATGTAATGGAAAAGTAAGGCTACCTTGAAGATAGCACAGAAATAGAAATAAAGATGTGGAGTGAGAAGAGGGAGGTGAGAAGGCAAGCAATAGTATAAGTCAGAGAGTTGGTAGCAGCTCATATTACAAGTGTGATTAAAATAAATATACTAATCTATTTTACTACACCTRGAAAACTGAGATTTACTTTGATCTTGCTTATCCTTTCCAAACAAGCACCAGCCTCTTAAATGTAGCTTCTAACCTTTCAAAACAAGCACCTTTTATATGTAGCTTCTAAACTTCCATCTGCCAGTGCTGTCGGATTTTCCTCTAAGCTTTCATGTGCCTGTGCTGTCCAATTTTCCTCATTTATCTTCTTTGCGATAGGAAGTCCAATTTCTAATACAAGATGGATGACTTTGCCATACTGAATCACGGCCAAATCAAAGCAACTGTGTCCAAGTACAAAATCTAGGACAGAAAGATAACTGTATTGAAGAAGTGAAACAGAATGGTGAAGGAAAGGTTGCTGACAACTGCATGAATTGCTTCTTTAAAAAAGTTGCCTTCTAAAWAGTTAGGTTTGTAGGAGCTGACTTTATATACACTTACACATATTTAAAAAACATCTGAGGATGCCATATGCTGGATAAAACTATGTGACTGTAGTGTTAACTGTGCTCAATAGGAACCAACCAGTGGAACAGCTTGTGTAGAAAGGTGTGGTGCTGCTTTTTTTTTTCTCTTTTTTGTTTGTTTGTTTTTAAGCTTTTTAAAATTTCTAACCTTTTTGCTGTTCTATCTCTGAAACTCCTTATATTTTCTTAACAGCTTTTGTGCCAATTTTTTCTTTCCTACTTCTTTTTCATGCCTCTTGTCTCTCCCTGTCTTCTTTTGACTCATTTGGTCAGCTTCAGTACTATTTACTCCTTTCTGTTTACTTTCAGTCTTTTTATCSGTTTGAAAGAAATGGAAAAACAAGTTACCTTTTGCTCACCATGTTTTCTGCTTATAGTTCTCTGTAGCTACTCTTCTTACAATGTGTGTACACATACACAAATTTAAACACATTCATCCTTTGCATTTCTACTTTGGTCCTTCTTTCTATTCTTGCATATTTTTTTTACTCCTCGTTTAATATTATGCTGTCTCTTCATGTTGTCATTTATCTGGTCAGCACATTCAGCAGTCAATATGTGTATCAATACAGAATGCTGTTTGTGTRTGAAATTTAGAGAAAGTATAACAGAGTGGATAAGAATTACTCGGTTAAAATAAGGTTTGTTTTATAATGAAGAGTATGATAGAACTGTTAGGTCGTGTTATTTTGATGATGATGTTGTTTGTTTTAATAGTTAACTGTGTCTGCTTGAAAAAAAAAGATTCCATTATCCCATCTGTGTTAGGCAGAAGAAAATTGTCTTCTAGTCAGACTGGTGGAATTGTGGCATGTGATCTCTATCTCCTGCAGAGAARTATCTTTTCATTAGAAGACTAATTCACTTTTACATGACGTTCAGTGTCAAAACATAAAAGCTGATTTGAAAATATTCCAGTGGTATAAAAAGTGTCTTCAGATGAGGAAACGAGAATAYACAGGATTTAGGAAAAACATTTGAAATAAGCATGCATATATATTCACACTAGATAAGGAACATGTTTCCTGCACATGGTCAAAATTGCATTTGACTGTTTTAGTTTGATTGTGTACTGAAACTCTGGGGATTGATTCAACTTTTCCAGAATAATTTCTGCTGMTTTCTCAGAAAGTTTTCTTGTGTTTAAAGTTTGTCCACTAGTTTTACTAGCAACGTGACTGATTTCTTTTTCCTATTGGTTGTTGTTATTGATCCTTTGTGTCACTCCAGAGATTTACAATTGTCAGTACTTAAGCTCTGTTAATAGCCTGTGCAAAAATGATTTTGTTAATATAGCTTTTAAGTTTCTGACAAAAAATAAAACTCCAAACCAGTTGAGATATGTATGACTGATGCTAAATGCTGTCTTTGCCCTGTAATAATGAATTCACCAGCATAAGTGAAACACAAGAAACAAACCTTTCAATTCACTAAAATGAGTTGTCTTGCTTTACTGTGAGTAGAAAATATTTTGAGGTCTCATAAAAAATACTGATTWAAAAAATACCACATGGTATAAAAGAGCTCTTAGTAACTAGAATATTTATTTAGAATGGTGTGCTTCTGCTAATTCAGGTAACAACTACTAACACATAATGCATRAAACTTACATTAAATCATTAACTGACATGTATTACTGTTTGTCAAAATGAGCATTTTTATTTGAATCTACTGAACTAAGGATCAAAGCAAGAATCAAATCTGAAATAATCCATTGAGCTCGTGCACTGCTTAACAGCTAAAAGAAACATGGTGAAAAGTCCTAAATTGTTATTTAGAGATCCTTCAGTGGTGCTATTTACTGTACCAAATTCTATTAATTTTACAGAACTTTCTAGGAATCCCATAACTGGCCTTTACTGAAAACATGTAATTCCTTTCTCATTCAGAAATTTTAATGGAAAATTTTTCTCACCTCATGTACAAGATCTGATTTATATCATATWGTTAAGCTGTTTGGGGAATAGACAGTGTCATTTAGAAGCTTTTTTATGAGTACATAAGAATATAAGGCCATTGGAATTAGGCAATTTTAGTGTTTACTTCTCCATCCCCAAAGGAGTATTTGTATTTGTGAAATGTTTGGAAAATTTTTAATTGTGCTATTCCAAACAACTGTTGTTTCTTAGGATAGTGCTGCTTCAGAATTCACCTGAGAAACATTTAATAGAACAAGAAAATACTGTGTCTGTGTGTAAAAAACAAACAACAGCAAAAATAAAAAAAACCCAAATGAGTGAAATTTTTGGTTTACCTTTTTTTTTTTTTATAGCCCACTTCTGACCACAGTTATCAGCTGTATCTTATTTCCTGTAGTGGGATGCCAGGATCATAGTTTYCTTTTTAATAGCACACATCTCTCTTAGCAAGGAATTGTTATATTACATTTCATATGGAGCCTCCCAGATAGATCATAAGTTGTCAAAGAGTGAAGGTTCTCATTAGGCCACATTAAGGCCACATTTTTTGAACAATGAAGCAACTTACCACCATGCACATGCTAGTGCTTCCTCTTCCTTTCTGACTCTGAGATGACCATCTCTCAATTAGGGGATCTCAGGCCAGCATGGCTATGTGTTGTCATAGTTTAAAGTTTGCAGATATTTACATCACTGTTGATCAGAGTTGTCCAAGCAAGCAAACATCCTGTGCAATGATAGATTAAAGCCACTTGTAAAACACAATGTTTGTCCACAAAAGGCAGAAAAAGATATTTTTGGTAGAGASGTTTATTGCTTTTGATTTGTAGGAAGAATTAGTTAAGCATTTGAGGTGGAGCACTGTTTGGCTATCGCCTTGGCTAAGGTGATGTTTATATATGTTATCATATGATGTCTAAAACTACATTACTGGGATTGACTACTGCCACTAACTTATTCAGTCTGTTGTTGTTTCTAGTTATAAAGCCCTRTTTCTGGTGGTTGAAACATGATGATTCATACCTTAGCTTAATAAAAAGAAGTTTTGTCTTCAATAAAACAGGAAATGGAAAATGTGAGAACAGTTTTATTCTTTCCAAAACAGAAAAAAACCAAAAAGCATTTGATTGTTTTTTAGTACTTCTCAAGTGTATGCCGCCACCAGTGTTTATGCAGTGAATTCTGAGTGGTGATAYAGTGAGTTGTGGGAGCAGAAAAAAGGCTGTCCCTTTCAGGGCATTTGCAACTGGAGCAGCATACCCCATTTGGAAAATAGTGGTGCACTGCATTCAAACACTCCATAAGTTTTTCCCTACAGATTTTTCCTATGGATTTTTTATTAGCTGAGAATATACACTTGTGCATGCCAGCTGAATAATCTACTTGATTTAGATGTCCCCAGGTTCATTCTTGATGTGATTGAYTATAATGACTCATAAGGAGGCTTACTGGTCTGCTGGCTCAAATGTGTGTTTTATTTCAGTTTYACATGTGTTTTATTTCAGTCTTATATTTATTACAAATTGTCAGAAATAGGCTTAACTATTTTTTGATGACTGGTCTTAGCCATTGTCCTCACTGTGTGTCTATTTTCAGTTTGGATTATGTTCACATGCTATATAGTAAAAGCACACGTGTAGTAAGCACAGACATTGTTTTTTAAAGAAATGTACGAGCACAGAAGGTAAAGGCTAGGCATTTTGCAAAGCCTGTTAAAAAGGTTTTGGTAGTTCTCAATCTGTTTTTTSATGGCCACAGTACTAAAAGTAGTTATGGGTACACCCTAAAATACTGTCGTTCTGTCCTTCCCCTAGAGTCCCCTAAGTAGCTTTTTTAGAGCAGAAAGGTAGCTTGCACTCTTTATTGCTTTAACTAAATGGACAGGATTAAATTCTTAATGGTGTGTAAATTGTACTGTACTTATGTGGTCTGTGTTGCATGTATTTTCTACTGTTGCTTTTCATGTGGGCACAAACCAAGTGACTGATCACAATTGTCTAACTCACCTCATCAGATGCTTCACATGCAGGTTTTGTGAAAACGATACCAAGATTTGAAACTAGACTACTTCTTAACATGACCATATATATATATCCATATATTAAAAATATAAATGAATTAAAATATATATATATATACTCTTAAATTCCCATAGTTTTGATTTAAAATGTATTTATTATTGCCAGGGAAAATTTGCTTAATTAACAAGTTTGGGTTTGGTTGGGKTTTTTTTCTTTTTTTGTCCTTCTGTGCTGGAGCTCATAATGATTTTTTGAAAAAAAGCTTTTATTTTTATCTGGAAAAATGATGAGAAGGARACAGGCAATTACGTTGCTCTGGATATCTTTTCCCCTTTTCTCCCTTAAATTTAGGCATCCATTGAGCATTTTCAATTAAAGTTGTTAGAGCTCTACATCAACCATGTTCCTTTAAGAGATGCTGTGGGGAAAGCCTACAAAAAAGAAATGCAAATGTGCAAGCTCCATCATTTTTGGTGATCCTAACAGATGTGTAAGGAGGAASATGATAAGATGATGTCSCACCAACAGTAACCATTTTTGTTGYYGCTGGGACTCTATGACATGGTTTGGTCATGAGACACAAGTTCCTTGTTGAAACTGGATTTCATTACTTTTGATTCTTAAAATATTTAATGTTTTGAGTTTATTAATGATATTCTACATAATCTTCAGCCTGCATGCTCTAAACGTGCTGAACATCATATCRTGAATTTGTCTTACAGTTGGTTTCCTTCTTCATTCATAACAGAAATAAAAGGGTCTTAGGACTTAGCATGGAACASTGATGAGGGTCTCATGTTCTCTCATACGTATTTCAAAAGAAAATGAAATACAGCAAGAGAGTATTAAATGTTTCCATGCTTATGCTCCTGTTTATTTCAAAGAAAAAATGACATGTGTAGCACCAGTTAGGCAGTAACKATAATTGTCTTGTTTTTGTTCAGCTCAGTTTTGGCTGTACTTCTGACAAACATGGTGAAGCTATTAATATATTAAAATGCTTTGCTGAACYAGGCCTTAGTCATTCATCCTCAAAATTTACCTTCCAAGTGATCACTTCCTCATTGAAGAGGCAATTTGATTTCTCATAATTGCCCAGAGAGTTTTTTACAGGGGGGTATTTGTCAGTATTTTTAAATACATCTATTTATCTGTATATCTAAATCTTACAGCATAGATGACTTGTAGAGGGCAGATAATGTTTGAGGGACAATAACTGCAGAATCAATTTGTCGAAAGCTCAGTTTCCTTTTACGTCCTGCAATTTCCTCTCTCCTCTTTCGCTTGTTAAAGAGAGATTCCTTCTTAAAGCAGAAGTAGGTTCCCTTCTGAGTGTATGCTAGTTCATGCAAGATGGAAATTTTAGTTTATTAGCCAAATTTACCTTCATTGTGACTTGATAAATATGGCCTATTTTTTGACAGCAAATGTTACCCTGATTAAACCTGCTAGGTTACCAAATGCTTCCAGAAGGAAGTAAAAAAAATTTGAATTTTATCTCTTGTGGAACACAAGCGACATATGTGTTCCTATTTAGGACAAGTGATTGCATGAAGGGTTTGGGAAGCTAGGGAAAGTGATTTCAGCTTACCTGGTTTTATTGATAGGAATATGTCAAAGGAGTATTTTGAATCTCTTCACAGTCAATATAATTAATATACCATACTGTTGTTTTAATCCCCACCCTTATTTTGTAACATCCAGAATATTTTTCAAGGAATTAAACATTTGCTCTTATTTGAAAATCTACTATGCTTATTTATCAGTACAGGAGAGATGCAACTGACAACAAAATGCTTGTCTGTACTATATGCATTGCTCCTAATTTTTCAGCAGCTCAGAGTTGCATAAAAGAAGCTGGAACATTTAAGATACCTCAAAAGATCCCAACTAGTAGTGAGAAGATACAGTTTTTCTGCAACTCAGTGTTTAGAAAATGTCTTCCACTAAACAATTGCCAAGTACTTTTTAGATGAGGACTTCATTACCATTGTATGAGATACCTCAAAAACACATAACATCTCTTAAAAKTCTCTGTCCTTCAAAAATGCAATAAGAATGTTTATCTTGATTTTACAGATCATAATCCAAAGCATGGGGATAATAGATTACTTGTCTGCAGATACCTGAGAAGGCTGGGCATCACAAGGAAATTAAATCAAGTTTTGTGGCCCAACACAAACCTTAACTTGAGGACTGTCTATGTTATAGATAAGAATTGAGCAACACATTCTTCTGTGAAGCAGTTAGTCCTCTCTGCAYCAAAATGCATACAGGTTGGTGAATTTTAACCTGCAGCATAGATCAGAACAGAACACAGAATAGATCAGTCACWGCTATGTCTTTGGCTTCACTTCCGCAGTGCTCTAGAAGGCCCAGTGTATATAGCAGTGTATTTGAAAAGATGATCTTGGCCATRGGAGGATTCATCTTATCAATATTTATATTGTAATAGGACATACTTTCTAGTAATTAATTTCAGCTAGAGTGATTTTAGATTATAAGTCGATATAGGTGTTGGCTTTAAGTCTATTTTAAATAATAATAATTTAATGGACAACTATTTACCTGTTTGTCTTTGGCTGTTTGAATGTATGTATGCAGCCTGTAACCTTTAAAGCAAATGGAGAATAATTAATGAAAGCTTGCTAAATCATGGGGTTTTTTCAGTGAAAAAAATTTTGATTGTAAAACTTTCAGGCAGAGTGTGATAAAGTGTTGGAGGGCATGATAAGAGCCAGAAGTCCTGTGTGTTGTGTCTTCACACATAGCATAGAGAGAAATATGATGGCAAGTCTGTTCCTGTTTTGATAACTTGGAGGTAGTACAGAGCTGTAACCTGTGATAAATAAAACGGCATACATAGCTCTTTGCTACAGAGATGTGTTTATTCTGTTGATGTGTGCTTCTTCACAGCTTACAGGATACAGAAGTGTAGAGTTAAGTGTTTTGTGTGAATGTCTTGTGTAGCTATCCAGCCTTCTGGTATAAAGTGGCATGGGAGTAAACATTTACTGAGTTATATTTAATAKAAAGTATCTGGTCAGACTATCAGATTGTCTTTAGCTTCATCAGGAAGACAGGGATTTTTTCTGAAAACGACCCATTTTGTACTTCCAGAGGGTATTTCATATCTTGCACTTGTTTTTAATCAGTTAAAGCCTGTGAATATCCCCTATAGGAATTTGTTTGAAGTGTTTTTGAAAAGGAAGGTTGTGTAATACCCATGACCTAGATGGCATGTAGACACTAAGTCTCTTCATTTGTTTTCTCTTGTCCAGAGCATTGAGATGGGAAGCATTCTTAGAATTATTTTTAGATTCTTAAAAGTCAGTCTTGATTTTCCTATGTAAAGGTAATCCCTTGGCTAGACCTGAAAGCAGTACTGTTTACTCTTTAAYAGAGCCATGTGTTTGAAATTTTTGTTTCATTTTGGTGCCTGTGGGGTTTTTTGCCTTTTTTGGTTGTGTTTTTTCTTTTTTTGTTGTTGTTTGTTTGTTTGGGGTTTTTGTTTGTTTGTTGGTTTTTTGTTTGTTTGGTTTTGGGTTTTCTGTTCTGTTTTGGGGTTTTTTGCTTTTTTTTTTTTTTTTTTTTAATAAAGTACTCAGAAACTTCAACTTTTACTGGATTTTCGTATGTTAATTGCTTGGATATAGAAGAAAGAGCTACCCAGTGCATCCATGATTCTTCCTATAGTGTGCCTAAATCAAAAACTATTTCGATTTACAGCTGTCTGGTTGCATGTGTAAGATTGTGTTTAAAAGGTCACTTCCTTGCTCTGTAATTGTGCTGTCTTTATGAAATCACATTTGCAGTGACAGAAAGATGGCTGAGCAGTTAGGAGTCAGTAATTCTGATTTCCTTCTTAGTTTATATGCTGCTTATTTGCCATTTACACATTCATCTGAGAAGTGAGCTGTTGCTTCTGGAGCATYTTTACACCTCCATCATTGAGCTGCTGCTGTTGTATCCCTCTTTGTAAAATAAGAAGAGATTGAGTGCATCAGTTTGTTTCTCTAGCCCCTATCATTCCTCCTCATTCCATTTACAGCATTAAAATCTGTGAAACTTGTACAGAGATGTTGTCTTAACTGTGCATAGGCTGCTGAATTACAGAACATTCTATCCCTTCTTCTACCACACAAATGAGCTGTGCTATGTAAAGAGGCTAAGTTTCAAGTTCTCCATCTTTGTAAGCTAAAAATATTCTTATCKAAGTGTTTTGTTACTTGTGACACTAAGTATTTATAAAAGGTACTGAGTTTGGCAGATGTGAGAGTGCATGGARTTTCTGTTTGTCATTGCTGGTGTTAGAGCAAGACTGATGGTTTCAAGTAAGGGAATTGTGTTCTTGAGGCTACACATGAGCTTTTCACTGTCGTACCTCTATCTGTGGTGCAATACAACTCGATGTGTCCAAAGTATATGGTACTCAGTGTTTGACTATATTCCTTTCATACATGAAAAGCATGGGCTTTTCAGCTTATCTTGAGTCATCTTGATCTGAATGTTTCTATTACCATCAAAACTTAGAATAAGCCAAATGCATAAAAGGTTATAAAAATGTCATTTTGTGACAGAATAAAAATCCCTTGTGACTCAACAAATCCGCTATGGAAAAGTGAATTTGAAGACTAGTGAGTTTTACTTGGCCAGAACATTATGAGTAYCTGTTAAAATGTATAAAAATCTGATTATGGATGCTGGCACATGAACTCTGGATTACTCATTTACAGATACAAGAAAAACCTCCCAACAGAGTATCTCAGTACTAATTACACAGAGGAAAAACAGGAAAAGAGAGAAGTTGGATCAATATACCATCACCTTCATTATTGTGATTCTAATTATATTTAAAATTTTAATAAATTTCTGAGTCACAGTATGTGAAGTGACCAATTATTATTAACACAGATAATATTCTTGAGATTTCACAATGCTCGTTGCTACTTACATGTTGTCTGAGGGAGATCTGGGTAGGCACGAGAAAGAAAGAAAGGAAAGGATAGGTTGGCCAGGAGGCCAACCTGGGGTGCATCAGGCACAGCATCAGCAGCTAGGCAAGGAAGGGRATTGTCCTGCTCTGCTCTGAGCTGGGGTGGACACCTCCAGTGTTTGGGGTTTTGCTGTATGAGGAGCAGCTGAGGGCACTTGATCTGTTCAGCCTGGAGGAGTCTGAAGACAGACCTCACTGCAGTTACGTCTTCCTCATGAGAGGAAGCAAAGGGTCACTGATCTCTCCYCTCTGGTGACCAGAGACAGGACTGCAGGGAATGGCCTGAAGCTTTGTCRGGGAGGTTAAGGTTGGATATTAGAAAAAGGTTCTTCCCCCAAAGGGTTTTTGGGCACTGGAACAGGCTCCCCAGGGCAGTGGACACAGCACCAAGCTTGAAAGAGTTTAAGAAGCATTCGAACACTGTTGTCAGTCACATGGTGTGACCCTTGGGGGTGGTCCTGTGCAGGGCCAGGAGTTGGACTTAGTCCTTGTGGGTCCCTTCTAGCTCAAAGTCATCTGTGATTCTGTAATTGTAGAAGGAAACTTAAAGCTCAGGGTTTTCAGTTTGTGTTCAACCTTCCTAGCAAGCACCTGCATTTTCCACTTCTGTGTTCAGTTTCTGTGGAAGTTTCACAAACAATCCCACTAGGGGCCTGTAAAGCTCTCCAGAACARKACACAGAAGTAAAGTTGCTTTAAGKTACAGATAAGGAGAATTTGTCTACTTATATTGCATTTTATTTCAGTGTTAGGAGTTGGGGGATGGGAATTAAAAGACATACGAAGGGCATGTCCAGTTGAAGATACCCTTCCTATTCTGGAAGCTAGCTTATAGTGCAAGTGCCTTTTCTTTTTCCAGTTTATCGACTTTATTGCCATCTTGGTTTAGTTAAGAGTGGATTGGGTGAGTGTTTTGCTATGCAGACTCTTTTCCAAAACACTGGCAGAGATTTACAGTAAATCCAGCTGAGTTTCCCTGAGGGTTTGAGCTGAAATTCTGACTTTCATATTAAAGTAGGCATGCTTACAGCACAGGAATTATTTGTGAAGTTTTTATGAAGCACATGACAAGCAAAACAGGCAACAGGGATGCAAACCATTGGTCAAAAAATATATTCAATATACAAGGGCTCTTATATGATTTGAAGGGACACAGATAAAAAGAAAAGCCTTTATATATTTCAAATAAAAAAACCACCACTCCCTCACACTTCTTTGTGCGAGTTACCCTTGTTTGAGGATTTTACCTCAAAAAAGAGTTTTCCCCTTTTTTAAATTAATGCCTGAAAATTCAGGCAACTACTCCATGTATTTTAACCCGACTATGTTTTGGGGTTTATTTTTGGTTTTTTTCTGTTTAGTTGTGTTTTTCAAATAATTTAAGATAGTTTGACAAATGTCTTCTGGGGTGTGGCAATGACCAAACGTACTTGCTATTCATTTTCCTGAGKTTTTTTTCACCTGTATTGCTGCTTTTCTTTATGGCAGGCTGCTGCCTTTATTTTTGCTAGCATTTTGAGTCATATCATGAATGAGAATCATGGCATAAACATTGTCCCATGCCATTCCAGGCAGAAATCTCTATTAAACATTGAAATGGCCCTTCGACTGTCACTTTTTTTTTTTTTTCCAGTTCAGAATTGTGCTATGCTCTGAAAATATTTGTGTCTTTGAGAAGTTTAGATTGATGTGTGATTAGAGAAAATAGTGTTAAAAATTCTGGCAATTATCCATGTACACTTGAGTCTTCTTCATGGTTCCTGCTGGATAAATCACTTGGCTATGTCAGGATTAGCATCACTGAGTGCTTAGAAGGAAATGGAAGATAGTGACCTAATAATGAAGTCAGGCTCACCACATGGCAAATGCAATCCTTTTATTTTCCTTTCCTGTCTTGCATCATATCCCATCTGTCTGCATTTCCACATTGGTTCCTTATCATTTTCCTTTTTATTTTTTTAGTGAGGACTTGAGTTTCAGCAAGCTTGTACATCATTCCTCCCTTTGCAAAAAACAGGCTATAATGAAAGTGAAAATTCATTTCTAACCAGGGAATGTTTATAGGTACATTACAGTAATGACTACCTGTGTTTTACCTGAAATAAATCTCTGTTATGCTCAGGTGTTTTTGGTTTGCCTGTGAGAAAAAAGGAGATTATGAAAGGTTAATGTCTACTTGTTTTGTGATTTTTCATTTTGTGAATTGATGGGWAGCAAATACACTTTTTTATGGACCAACTCCAGGCTACAAGAGGTACACTTGTCCTTCTTTTTATTCTTTTTGTACYGTTATGCATCTGTTCTCGTGGAAGATAATGTTGTCATATAATAGAAACTGCAGAGACCTGATTCTTTGTGACTATGCCTGTTTTAATGTGATGAAGCAATTTAAGYATTTTTGGATGCATAGGAAATGCTAAATTGAAATTATATTAGGAATGTTGATGGGTTCATTTTAGCTCAAATATGAATGAAACCTCATGTAGCTATCTTCAGTTTGTCCCAGATGGAAGAACCCTACTGGTCTTGAAGGTGCGCAGCAATTCCCCGCCTTCACAGCCTCTTGGCTAGTTCAAGAAAATTTCTACACAAAATGTTTTGCTTTTTGTGGTGTTTTCTAATGTCTTGGCTCCCATGCAGAAACAAAATATTAAAATATTAGTTGRCTACACTGCTTTAAGATTAGTTAATGGTGTGTCTTTTGAAGTCTTTACAAAAACGTCTATCTTTGCTCATGAAAAATCTTAAAACCTCCTGAAAAGCAGGAGCAAGGACTGTGGGGGGAAAAGCYAGCTTAAATCTGACAGTGAAAAATAGAATCTGTACATACTTGAAYCTCTGATAAAGTAGGTTTTGATTAGGTGCAGGATAAATTATAACAAAAAGCTAACTGGTTAAACTGGGAGTTCCCATTATTAACATAATAAAAATATTAAAAATAGAATTCACAGCAAACAGGATGTCTGGTCATAACAGTGCAGCTTCAGCTGCCTGGTATTTATGCAGCTGACCTTCTGTGCTGACATCAGAGAGCAGCCAGGAGCCTCGTGACTGTGAATAAGAGTCCTGTTTAATCTGCTCACACCAACATGGTAGCTCATGGAAGAAATGAGCTAGCCTATAAGGAATAATGGGAAGAAATGAATTAGTACCTCCGGGGAACAGCACATACACCCCTCCCGCTCTGTGGGTGACACATCCTTTCTGTAAAGCTTTAGTTTTGCCTCCACTTGTGGCCAGTGGAACTTTCCAATTTCTTTTTAACAGTAGTGGATTTTTTTTTCCTCTGATACTAAATTTGGAAGTAGGGTGTGAGTAGTATGGACACTTTATTCCAAACTCCTAAACTACTTGTACCAAATGGATTAACGAACCAATAGCTATGGGAGATGGACTGTGCTGCCCAGGCAAAAGGGCACAGTGAGCATTCTATGCATGATGGAGTGTGTTCCTCCTTCACCATTTACTGTAGAAACACCTTCTTATTAAGGAAACACCTTCTTCAGCACAACGRGCAGGCGAACATTCCTGCAGTTTGAAGCCTGGACCAGACTGGCTGACATTTCAGCATAGAGAATTTTTTTGTGTTCACAATCCCTGCCTATTGTGTGATGACTTATGAAAGAATCAAGCTGGCTCTGGAGAGCTGCAGCACATGGGGGTCTCATTATTGCCATATGCAAATATATTATTTGCATTCATATTATTGTGAAATGTGGTCAGCTGTGCCAACTGCACTTATTTGAAATTAACCTTCTCTATTGTGTTCTTTTCTGTTGCTCTCAAAATTTGCATCTCTTTCAACTGAAAAGCAGACTGCCCTAAGTTTTAAGGGGAAAATCAATGAATGCAGCAAAATAAGACATAAAAAGTATCTAAGAATATTGGTCTCAAYTTTGTATACTAAATCTGTACATACAGATCTTCATTTTGGCTCATTGTTAAGTTCTTAGGTTTTTGGTTGTACCCCACTTCCTGATGTTTTCTTCCTCCTCCTTTTAAAGGAAAATGTCTGCTTACAGCATCAGAAATTCTGTTGTGTACCAGGATATGTATTAATGGTATTTTTGAAATAAAAGTTATAAGCCAGGATTATCTATATCTCAGTAAATAAAAATAGCAATAGATAAAAATATCAATAAAAGGATACCTCAATATCTTTTTGCCAAGCCATTTGTTTACTGAACCTTTGAAAAGAGAGATATAATGTTCAATTAACTGAAGGAATGTACAACACTCAAGTACCACACCCAGCCTGCTTAGGAGAACAGTATTTTTTTAGTGCCTACATGCCCTTGAATAGTTATGGGGAAGGTTTTGAGTTGATGTCAGTTTATAGTGGAAAATTACAAGTCTAAAGTTATTCTTTGAGAAGACAAAATATGAATGTGAAACCAAAATGCTGGAAGAGCATATGGTACAAGAAATGYTTGTACCCTTCTTAAAGAAATGTATCTATAGTAGTGAAATGCAATTGACAAAAAGCTCTTATCAAGTTTTGATGGCTTCTCAGACTGGGGGAAACTTTCTCCAAGGTCTCATTTATGTTCTTAAAGAAGGCTCAGAATGTAGTGTGTGTATAAATATGATTGACTTTCTCCCCTTCTCTCTAAACCGAAAAGAAGTGCTGTTTTTTAAGAAATGTAACTATACACTTTTACTGGTCTCGTTAGAACTTATTTTTTAGTTTCAAAGAGGTGGTTTTAAAAAGAAATTTGTCAGTGCTACTTTTTTTGACCTTGTTGGGAAAGTGTGATTAATTCCTGTTCAGTACTTGCTTGGTCCTCTTCAAGAACCATCTTTCTGTGCCATCAACATCCCAACAAAATGAGCTAGGCTTGTAGAAGACCAAACATGTTGGGCCTGTGACAGGAGAGGATGTGGATTTGGTTCTGGAAGGGTGGTTGGTCTACAGAAAATTTACTTGACACCCACAAAAGGCTTCCTTCCTCCACCTGATGTCCTCACCAGCTGTCCTGACTCCCCTGCCTGTTGAGGTTCACATGCCCGGGTGTGGGCAGAGTTTCACTTACAGCCTGCTTGCTCTTTCTGCAAAGGTATGCGAGGGGTGCAGCAGCCGTGTCTCGAGAGTGTGAGGAGGCATCCCACAGCTCAGATGGTTTGARCATTAATCATCAAGTAGAAGGCTAGGTTCTTAGGTGCATGAGGCTATGCTGAGGGTGTGGGCATTGTCTGCATTTCTCCTTGCTGACTCTGAAGCTCTACAAGAGCCAGCCTGCCATGATCTCCTTGCCTGATCCCTTTTGCTTTGAACAAGCTCTGGTAATTCTTCAGAGGGTGCTCTGCCAGTATCATGCCTACATGGAGTATATTGAAATTCCTCTCTGCAACTAATGCTAAAAGACTGGAGCTGGAAGCTTTTAAATATTTTTTTGAATCCCTGTGTTACCAATTTATATCTCTGAAGTGATCAAGTTGATAAATGGCTCCAGGGTAAGACTCTAAGAAAAACTGACAAGTATGCTCTTTCATATGTTCTGGCCACAAACTATCACAAAACTGAAGTTTTCTTAYCTTTTGTGCATATGTCTGCTGGACAGTGAAAAGCTACAAATACTGCATTGTCAGTCATCAATACACATTATTGATGGTAAGTTTTCATCAGTAAGGCACTCATCTGTTGTGGATTGATAGTAAACCATAATCTATTCAAGATTCAACAAATTCTGGTTTTTTGAGTCTGAAGCTCTACTTTTACTTTTTGTGCATACTGGGTTTCTACACATAGGTGCACAAAGCAGAGACTGCTGCATGCTTCTGTGAAGCAGAGTTCCCAAAAGAGTAAAAGCAGGCTTTCTAGTCCAAACCATATTTTGCCTTTTATTGGTCAGTTAGACATTTTAATACTGGGCCAATTTCAAATCTAAGTAACATAGTTTGGTAGCAATGTTCTATTCAGAGGGTTCAGTCCTTAAGCAAGCCCATCACAGGCATGTTATGCCCATGGCCAGAGTAGTCTGCAGTTTGTCTAGAGGGAGAAAGACTGAAGGATTGAAGAGTTCAGACGTAGCTGAAATTAGTAGAAGTTTTTACAAATGTGGCATGCACACAATTATTGTTCTGGGAATGAAGCCACTGAATTAATGTTAGTAGACCTATGTCTGTCAAGCTGCGATGGAGAAGTACTGTATATTCTGAGTGAAGCCCCTGCTGTATTTAACTTCAGTGGTTCCATGTTTTATAAGCTAGAATGAAGCTAGAATGCAGTACTCCATGTAACAAAAAGCTAACTGCATGCTTGGAACGAATCTATGCTAGTTTAAAGTAAATGCCACTATGTATATTTTCTCTAATGAAAATCTGAACTGGTATAAACTTCATGTAACCTGAAGAATGGAATGGTACTGTACTGCCAGAAAGCAATACCGAACTGGTGCTCTATAACAGCTAATGGAAAAGCTCCATAGTTTGGTGATTGTTCTAGTTCACCTACATAAATGTTTGTACTACACTAGCATGACAAATAATTGTCTKTTTTTAAAGGTACTGAAAGAGCAATTTATGCCTAAATGAATTTGTTTTACTTTTTAGAGAAATTCAGCTGCATAAATAGAGAAGTGACTGAACCTCTCCAGTAGCTGACTGCAGGTTCACTGTTTGTGCCTTTCAAATTACAGYGAGTAGGTGTAAGAAATGTAAGTTGTCCTGAGACACTGCACAGTATGTATAGATAGAATGGCTGCGCACACAGTATCTGGATCTTCTTCCACAGTGCAGCAATACCATTGCATTTAGTGATCTCAGAAAGATCAGTTTAGAGAGATTAATGAAGGATAACAGAGGGTGGATTTGTCCAGCCACATTACCATAGCATGGCTGGAGGAATAGGAATCCTTAGTGACTTGCTTTACTTTTAATAGTTCTTTACAGATATGGTCAGTACTTCATTTTAACGRAAAATAAATTTTATATAAAGATGTTTTTTAACAAGTTTTCTTCTGCTGACTGTTGAGCCAATGACTCAGAGTTCTTCTGCCATCTTGTTTGTAATGGCTGTTGTTACTTAAAATGAAGGATGTTTCCTGGGTGTCCTGGAGAATCCTCYGGACTTTACCTTTTCCAGATGAAACAGTGTAAGCTGTGTAAGCTTGGGAGAGGAAACTATGGGTTTTCTGGATGATGGCCCTCAGTGAAGTGTGCATCTCTGTGTAAGTCTTCAAGAATCTTGTGAGGCTTCCCACTCCTGAATGGAATAGTTGTGTGAATGTCCTCACAGTTCATCTCTGCAAATATCTCTGTTCACTGATGGTTCCCCACTGGCTGTTAGCCAAGATATTTTAGCCAGTTTATAGAGAATGAAATGTAAAAGGACCTAGTTCCTCTAAAACTGCTAATGCATGCTGACATTATTAGTATTTTTTTTTTTTTAATTTGCCTAGTACATTTGTATATTACAATGGATAGGTCTCAGGGTTTTTGTTCACAGGGGTTTTCTGGGGTTTTTTGCCTTTCTTTTTACTTATTGTTAGAAAGATTTGCATTCACTGTGTAGTAATCTTGTTATTGGGGGTGACTTACTCCAATTCTCTTCTTTTGAGCTGCTGAATACTAGCCGCCAGGTAATTTTTCAGGTTGTATATTCCTCTTTTTCAGGCAGGATGGCATTGCATGCACAGTACAGGATGTCAAGGCATGATCTTACAGCCCCTGGAGTWGTTGTCTATCTTCAGGCTAGGCTGAATTCTTCGGCCTAAGATCCTCTAAGGCATAGAAATGTGAATAGCTGGTAGTTTGTGCTTCAGTTGACTTGAGAAGTTTCTCTAGTACCACACAGGTTTTTCTCTTGTTCTGCTGAAGTCCAGTCCCTGAGCTATCCTCACACTTCTCTAGCATGGCTAACAGGGAAGAGGTTAGATATGAAAACTGAGTCCTCTACCACTATGTTGCTTTGAATGGCAATGTAGGTCACTTACACTACGGTTTTTATCTAAATTACACGTCATTCTTTCTTACCCTTTACCCTTTTCATYAGTTATAATTTCCTACAATGATATACTTGCTTCAAGGGCATTCCCATCTGATTTCAGAGAAGAGGAAGAAAGCTGATGAGCTTCCAGGAAATTCCTTCGATAGCTGCAGGGGCTGGGCTTGTGATATTGTGGTATTAATAGTTGCTCCTCAGAGATGTTATGCATGCTGTCTTTCACCTCCTGAAAGAATCAAGATTATTTTAGTCTTGTTTCCTATAACATATGCTCACATAAAGCTAATTTAGTGTATCCGTGTTTACCCCCACATGTTTTCTCTTGTAACCTGGCTTGTTTTAATCAGGTGTGAAAGATGAATGTCAAAGACAACCAGTAAACACCAGCCAGGTAGAGAAGGGAGAGCCAGTAAATCATGACATTGAAATAGAGCTTGTGATTTGTCTGGCACAAGKGATCTCTCTCTTTAAAAAGATCTTAGAAGTTTCTGAACAAACTTCAGAGTTGACAATCAACCACATTGAGGAGAAACACTGACTTCATGGATTCTTATGCTTCTGGGAAAAACACAATTTGGCTGCGTGATGCTTCATTGTGATGGAGTAAAGCTCTTGCTTGTGTGACCTTGTATCATTCTCAGACAGTCGTGTCAAAGGGACAAGTAGGATGTTGGGTGCAACTTGTAAGCAGGAAACAGGATGTGTAAGTCAGTTTCTCCTTTTGATGCTGATGAACTGAATGCCTTTAGGGCAAACTAATTCCCCTTAGATTTTCTACAAATGACTCAATGTAAACAGTGTACTCATTTCCAGTGTATGATTTTTAGACCTCTGAATGGGCTGGTTGGCCATACATTAACTGRTTTTATCTTCCAGCCTCAAAGATCTTTCCATCCTCTCCTGCTACTTTGTGGTACTTTTTCAGGAATTATTTACATGAGCATAAAAATAATGAACTTTTTACAAAGAGGAGTATTGAAGATAATTCAAAATTCTTGGTGTTATAACCATGGTTTGTATTGCAMTGCAGCTACTGCATGCCCAGTCATATGAGGAGGACATAAGTTGTATTGGTTGTGATGTTAGCCACTTGGTGTTGTTTCACTGCAGTGTGGCATGAACAAGACTTCCTGATGTATCTTGCTTTTTCACACTTTCACATAGGATAACATAATGTGATCAGGCAAAGCTGTGTATGACAGGACAGATGCAAAGGTAGTAAATACATTTTGATAAGGTTTTTAGATTAATTAAGCCCTAAGGTAGATGTTGAAATATCTTATGAGGGGATTGAAGAGAATACAAAATCTGCTGGTATATATTTCCTAGGTTTTATTTGTGAATAAAAGTCTTAAGGGAAGAAGTCCTATCAGCAGTGTGCAGGCTGTTCTTTCAAAATTCTAAAAAGGACTGGTTTTGTCTTTTGTTTTCCTCAAAGTTAACTTACACTGACTGTGCTATATTCATTTAGACAAACTTAGTGATGAACTCCACTCAGGTTGTCCAGTTATTTTAGTAGTCATTCKTGCTGTCTCCAAAACTGGACTAAGACACCTGAGCCAATTTCAAAAGATGCTGCTTGGTTTCTCCYATAGAGTGCCTGTGCATAATACTACTAACTAGACAGAACTATTTTTTTCAGRCTGCCTCACAGACCAACTTAAAATACAGATGGAAACTCATCCCAGCTTATTTAGGTACATTACTTCTCTCATAGTCTAGTAGTGAAATAGKAGTTGTCAGTAGTCAAATATGCTGTGTGTGCATCATTGAATAAGATGAATTGTACTTTGGTAATGAAGAACCAATTTTTTTAAACTTGCCTAAAAATAAACAGAAATTATTCATTTTTCAATTTATTCTTGATTCTCCTAGTTTGCTGAGGTATAGCTAAAATGATGTGACAAGTGTGTATTTTACTTAATTTTCTCTTTGGGAGAAGCCTGATCAGACAGGAGTGTTTTTATATTAGTCTTACTAAATTTTACCTGTCTCTTTTTCCTTGGCATGAACTTTGGCATATGATGAAGAAGAGATGGAGCCAAGACAGTATTCTTAGGGGCTTTGGGTAAAACATCTGACATCCCATCACAGCAGCAAGGTACAAGTCTTGCATTATCAGTGTGGGCAGAGAAAGTTGTGACGCTCTCTCTTGTTCTCCCTGAAAGTACAGTGGCCTGTGAAGCAGCTTCTGTTTGACATTGTACACAGCCTTAAAGGACAGAAAAATCTTAATTCTCATGGTTGGTAATTGCATTAACTCTGTTCCAAGATTTTCTGATGCTGATTCACACCTTTCCCTGGTATCTCATAGATAAGGAAGAAAACATTGTTTTTCTCTAAGTATTTTGCTGCAAAGTACATATATACATATGGGGGGGGTGTCTCCATAACTTGGAAGGTTTTTACCTTCAAGAAGCCCATCTCTGGCTATCATGGATGCTGCAGCTGTCAGCAAGAGTAGATCAGTGATCATTTAAGTAAGCCAAATTCRTTCTGTTACCTGCCCCCTGGGTAATTTTTCGTTATATTTTCCATGTTAGCAAACTTTCAGAATTGTCAGAGCTTACTGGCCATTCTTTCACAAGTATGAATCATCCTTCTAAGTTTCCTTACAGAACCTGGAGAAATAAGTTGTTTGATTAGCTTCCCYTAGCCCTCACTGTGGTCTTCCATGATATGAGCCAATAAAATCTTTAGAATAAGGGAGAAAGGAKCATCAGAAAGAAGGTGTTATGTCTCCTCTCCAGTCCTTTCATTCTCTGAGGATCTGATAGGCACAGGAAACATAATAAAGATTTGGGGGTTGCAGTCATGATCTGTCCGTCTATTTGCTTCTGCTGGCCCTTTTCTTTTGTTCTCTTTCTTACATTTTTTTGTCTCTTTSCCTCTCTGTCCTCATATTCTTCTCCCTTGTAATATGTACATAGGATGTGAAGAATGACTGCTTTAAATCAATCCTTGCATTCATTACAGAAGCATCCTGACTCAGTGAGGGTGCCAGTCAGCTGGAAGATTCTGAGTGCAGAATGCTTTATTACTTTGCAGGCCAAGAAATTGTGCAATCATGGTCATCTTTGTTGTTCTGTTTTACACCCTGTGTACAACATCAGCTGTCTTCTAGCTGATAACGATGTGCCCTTCAAAGATCAGGCTCTGATTTCCRAAGTCAGTGGAGGGGAAAAAAAAAGCCATAGACAATTCCCTTTCTTGCAAATGAGGGGAGGGAGTGCTTCTGCAGGAGTGCCGGAAGAACCTTGGTAATGCCTGGTGCTGTTTTATGGAGTAGCTGCATCTGTTGTAAGAGCTATTGCACATGGTGCTGTGATGCACCCTGCACTGGAAGATTTTCARCTTTGACCATGTAGTTTGGCAGTATTTTCCATATCACAAGAAGTGACCTGTAATAGCCTCTAAAACTAAAATACCTAGAAGAAAATTAATCTTGAACCTAAATTTTAAAATAGTTACTCAATTCCTGTTGAATGTGTTCAAGTGATTRTCTGAAGATTAGTTGGGTCTCTGGTGGGAATTTTGAGAGAAGCCTGAACTATCTAGTGGAGAGGCCATTGGGTAAATGCAAAGTAACAAGCAACTTTTTATTTGGTGTTGTAAAATACTGTAGTTGGATATTAGTTTGTGATTTTAGAAGTGAGACAGTGCCAATGTATTTGCTGTTGGGAAGTGTATGCCCTTCCTCATTCTGCTTTGCAAYGCACATCTTAGAATTTGTGTTGATCAGAGATGAAGGATTTGTTTTCTTCAAAGTTACACATCTAATATGAAAGACCAGTCTTGTGTGAACTGCTTTTGAATATCATAGTGAAACTGTTWCAAAATACAACCTTTAGGATAGGAGATGTTAATATAGTCCTTTCTTAATTTCTGAAAAGTCTCAGCAGGAAAGAAAGAAATTTTACCGTCCCCATTAAGATACTCCACAACATACCCTTGTGCAGTGCACCTATTTCAGTGCCTCCTAAGCATCCTAAGGTTTTGGATTGATGCCAGAATTATAGCCAGTACTGTAAATGTACACTTGGAAAAATTGCTTAGCCTGATGGCAGTAGCAGTTGTGTCAGTGCTTCCATTTGTGTTCAGGTCAAAGTTTTTCACATACTGAGAATCTGTTCTTAATTCTTCAGTTGGTGGGAGCTGAAGGCAATGTACAGCTGAGCCTATAGAGTAGCTCAGTACTCTATACAATTTTCCATTGTGAAACAGTGGTTTCCTAAGAGGAAAGAAAAGGCAGAAAATGCAGATATCCATTTATTTATTTATAGACCATGTTTTAAAAAGTATCTGCYGTATCCATTTGCCAAGTAACATTTATTTCAGCCCTGGAAGGGATTTGAGGGTTAGGTAGAAATAAAGTACAGCCCTGAGCATTTTAATACATGAGTACTTCCAAGAAGACAAGTAGGTATTTAAATATACTCAATGTTCACACCATCTCTTAAGCTCAGGCATATACTTTCTTGAAATAAAGTGTGCTGCTTAGAAATCGCATAGCCTTGTCATTATCCCTTTATCCCTCCTGCAAAGAGCAGTCATTGTTAATTTTAGTTCCTTTCATGATTCTTTGGCTTCCCTGGCAGCTTTTTTGGCATCTGAACTAACTCATTATTTGTTTTATATAAATATCCAGATTATGCCTAAAAAGTCTGTTTGTGCTGTGGTCTGGACATTAACTGATGCATTTAGACAACAGCTCCTTGTTTCACCCTAAAGCAGTATTTCAGTTGTCTACTAAAACTTCATAGTCTAKTTGCAAGATGTCAGGGACTTTGATGTTCAGCAGAAAAATCTTCAGACATCTCTTCAACTGCAATCAACAGCCAGTGTTCTCTGTGGTAGAACTTGGCATGTGCACAGCAGAATGGCATTGCTGTGGCACATGTGAAATCTGTCAGCTCATGTCCAACCTGCAAGTTGGGACATAAATAAAACTGTATGTAATTTGTACTGTGGGAGGGGTATAGTATCAAAGTATATGCTCAAGAATRGTTAGCATATGTTTTGAGTAGTAAGGCTCAGAGCAGAGAGCTCTGGGGAAAATGTCAAAACTTTTGCTAAATACTTTGGTTTGGGACTTTGATTTTAGAGAGAGCTTATTGGGGTGGGKAATTAAAATAAGTTGAAAAACTCAGGAAAAAAATTATATTTCAATTCTGGTGGTCTAGGACAGGATGAGACAACTGCTTTCCTGTGGCCTCAGTGAATGCCTGAACTGAAGTGAAGCAGTGGTGTTCACAGGAGCAGTGTCCAGGGGTCTGCACCTGGCTGCACTATTGGGGTGTGTTCTCCTGAGAGGTGTATGATGCAACTTCAGCATCTCCCAGGCAGAATATTTGGTAGGCTCTGTTTCCTTTGTGCTTTGGTGAGGGTTAATGGYAGCAGCATTGTATAAATCACCATCATCCCTATTTGTGTTCTTAGCTGGTTTCTTTAAGGCGAGGGAAACCAGAAGGAAACACTGCATTTAAGTTGAGAGAAGGGCTTTGTCCTCTTAACTGAAAACGTATCATGACAGCAATATTTTCTTGTTTTGAGACCTCTTTTTACATTAAACTAAAAAAACCCCCAAAAAAAAAAAAAAAAAAAAAAAAAAAAAAGGCAGACTACACAACTGTTTAACTAGCTGTAGTAGTGACAATGTAATTTTTGCATTAATGTTAAAGCACTCTAGTCATAGGAACTGTGCTGAAGCAGTGAGTGTAGTCTGAACAAAGAATGTTCAACTGGGTATTTTAATTTACTCTTCTTAGGTGTATACTTTCTCCCAAGACAAAAAATAACAGATCCTCTGTGACACAGGGAATCAGYGAGTAGTGATGCCATCCAGAAATGCATCTTAGTTGTAGATGAATGATCTGTGACCCTTTTTCGTGTGATAATGTTGTAGGAAGATAAAAGAAAAAAAATAGTTTTGTTACTGATCACTTTGCAAGTGTGGTCCTAGAATTTTTAAAAATGCCTAGGGTCTTTATCATTTAGTTGTTCATGTGAGATAGCCACTGTGTTTTAATGGGTTGTGTTCTTTGCCCCAGCTGAACAGGACAATATTGCCCGCTTTATTCTATGACTTTTTCTTTCCCCATGTGTATGTAACTTGTTATGGTTCAGCTAGTGTGTATTATTTCAAACCTCTTTTTACATAGAGAATAAAAAAAGATAGTGAGGAAAATGTCCTTTCAATACTGATCTCATAGAACTTAAGCACTGGGAAACGCTCCTGTCTAGAGCTTAACTGTTAAGCAGTGTTTCATAGTTCCAGCTCTGTTCTGATGTCAAAGCATGAAGATCCATTCCTCAATTATTTCTTTGTTCCTTTCTATGTTACTGACACAAAATGCGGTTTTATGCCAATGACTCTAATATCAGCAATGACTTTGGGAAATAACTTCCATTTTGTTCCATACTTTAGAGGAGTTCTTGCTACAAATGTAGGGTCACCCTCAGTTTGGTTTTGGTCTCCTTGCCCTCTGTCAAAACCAAAAAACCCCAACCAACAACACCAACACAAAAGGTGAAATGTGTTTTGTTTGGGCTTTTTTTCAGTGTTGCTTGGGCTGACAGAAAACACCAGGGTTTTCCAAATCTCTTGGACTCTTTCTTTATAACAGAGGGATTATTTTTTTTCTTCTGATTGTGGTCATGCTAGAACTTGAGGACTGAAGCCCAACTTGTTCTCTGCTGTCTTCAACAGACACTGTGAAATATTAAACTGTGACAATCTCAGTGGTAAAGTAGTGGCAGGTAAATATAACTTTTGTAAAATTATTTTCTGCTTGAGAAAAAGGGTTTGATTTTGATGATGCCCAGGGGTGTTGCATCTGAAATTCTAAACAATGATGAGAGTGKTGGCTCCAGAGAGCTGGCAAGGGAGCCTTTTCAATTTGCAGTGGTTAGTAGATTCCAGGTTSACACTAGAAATTACCATCTCCTTTTGTTCTTGAATGTGGTTTAGAGTGTGAGGTTTATGGACACTTGACTGCATTATGTATCAAAACTTGCTGGTTTTTAAATGAAATATACTGCTTGGAYTATGCACMATTGTTGACTAAAACAGACTTGTTTCATGTTGGTTTTCTTGTTGTGTCCTTTTGGAATGAGAGGGGAGTATGGTTTGCTTTATGCRTGGATCTTCTTTTTCTATTTTCAAAATCTGAAATTGGTTTAAACTTAGAACTTGCTGGTTTTGATGCTGTCTTACTTAAGTCATCGTGTCTTAGCAGTCTTTTGCTGTGAAGTTGTCAGGAGGGACCTTCAACTTTCCTAGATAGTTGAGTGTGATAACTTTGAATACAGTAATTTTATTCTAGAAACAAAGAGAAGAGGGCTGTGTTAATCAGCTTTCAAAATACTACTTTACTACTTTWAAATAATTTCAAATTAACTTGTGTTTTCCCTAAACTATTAATCCTTTACATACATAATGAATCACAAATCAAAACAAAATTGCTGCTGTATTTCACTCTCATTTTCACATGGACCMATCTGTTTACAGGGGACACAAGCTCCACCATGTCCTATGGCTATTTCAGCAAGTCAAGGAGACACCTTTTATAGTAGATTCTGCAGTGGAGTTGGTCCTTGTGCCCACCCAGAACTTGAAGAACTTGATGATCCACTGGTTATGTGGTTGTCACTGGGAGATGGTAACAAAACTGGGAGGTGCAACTGTGCATTTGTGTTGGCCTCATGATAAGGAAAGTTGCCCCATAAAAGATGCCTGCAAGCATCAAGTGAATGTTATTGTTTCTTCAGACATATTCAGACTGGTCAGTACAAAAATACAAGTAACCCCTTCATTATTTTATGTCAAAGTGACAGTTGCAATGGGCCAGACCCCTGATTTTTTACTGCAGATTCAAACAAATAGTAGTTGCTATTAGCAACTGAATGGCCAAACTGGATTTAGTCAGAATTATAAAGTTTCCATAGCTTCAAAGTTTTAYTGGCAGTCTTAGTAGCTCACAGTATTTCTTTTCCTCTCTTCCCACCATGTAAACTTGAAGCCAAATTTATTTCTGGCTACTTTCAAGTGATATTAAAAATTATGTTTCTAGTTTGCAGCCAGGCTTTATTTAAGGAAAAGTAAAGGAGAGGCAAATTTGCCTTCAAGGGACTTGCATAAAATCTGTTTGCTTCTTGTATTTTCTTTCACGCTTCTTCCTAAGTTTTTAAACACCATTACAAGGTAGAAGTCAACCTGGAAATAAATCAAGTCAGGGAAGAGCATTACTGAATATTTAAAAATATCTTCTTTAGCTCCTGATTTGCTTGTATTTTTAAAGTTATTTTTTTAAAGTCCTGCAGTATTGTTATCACATAAAATATAAAGGTTGCAGCCTCTTCAGACTCTGAAGTCTTTTCAAAAAAAAARGAGTTACTCTCAATTGTTTTGAGGCTGTTGAGCTGAGGAGCAGATTTCTATTTCCAAGATTGAAACAACTGTCACTGGTTTCAATATCATATGTATTTGATTAAAAGTAATACCACAGAATATTCTCACGGTATTGCAAAATAAGAGAACACTATGGTTATACTTCTTTTCATTTCAAGATTCCAGGTTAAAWCCATTAGGTGTTTCAGATTTGTGATTTTATCCTCAGAAAGCTTGTGCTTTTGACTACTATTGATCATATRTGGATGTATCAATGCATTTCTGAATCCACAGTCCCTTAAATAACTGTTTGCTAAATGTGGGGTGATCTGAGGGCATAGTTGTGTAATGTAGCATGAATGATTTGTGTTTGACAGATGTAAAATTATAAGACAAGCAGTAATGAATACAAATTKAAAGAGGGCAAAATTAGGTCAGATAGTAGGAAAAAATTCTTTGCTGTAAAGGGTAATGAGACACTGGAACAGGCTGCCCAGGAAGGATGTGGATGCCCCAACCCTGGCAGTGTTTAGGGCCAGGTTGGATGGAGCTCTGATCGATCCTGGTATAGTGAGAGGTGTCTCTGCCCATCACACAAGGCATTGAGGACCAGATGATCTTTCAGGTCTAGTCCAACCCCTTAACTTTATATGAATCTATGATTTGAGTGAACTTACAAATGCAGCTTTTGTTTGATTATCTCTACACAGCGATAATACAGAGTCATTTAGAACCACGTTCAATGGTCGCATGAAAGGACTGTAGAGAGGAATGGCCACGTCTAAAGAACCCGCTCTGATTTTGTGTTCTGTGCTATCATAGCTCACAAATACAGCTCAGAAGTAACAGGAAGGACAGCTGAGCCTGAGCTAGCAGAGAGCAGGCAGTTGGTCTCACATATTCTAGAGTGACTTGGTTGCTAAATTAATACCTTCTTATCTGGCTACATATAAGAATTGAAGTCATTCAAAAAGAGATGCTTTTGASCCTAATTTCAGCAAGTTAATGTGGCCTAACCGTGCAAATTGTGCTTTCTATTTCTGCTAAATATGCTGCTGCAACAAAAGGAAGCTAGAATGCAGTAGTCAGTGGGCTATAGTACCAAGGCTGGAGTTAAAACACAGTGCTAAGATTCCAGGTAATTTGAAAAATCATAGAGTCACTAAATAGTTTGGGTCAGAAGAGACCTTTAAATGTTATCTGGTGAACCCTCCTGCCATGGACAAGGACATCTTCAACTAGACGAAGAGTGTCTGTGCTTCCTACACTTGCATCTATCTATTTGCTGCAAACTTGTGCCTTAATGGGCKTCATGAATACTCATTACATATTTGWTAAGCCATGCAAATGTCRGATCAAGCCAAGCCAGAGCAGAGAGGTTTTAATTTCAACTACGGTCCAGATTTACTTTTAAACTTAAAATTAGGACTGARGCTTTGCCCAAACTGTCAATACTGTGCACCAGATTATGCTTCTTGGAGGGAGATCCCTTGTGGGCAGGCTGTGCACAGCTGTGCCAGCTCTCCTGTAAACAGGCTCCCAAGAACAGAAATTCTTCCTTCTCATCACCAGAGGAATGCCGTGCAAGAAAAAGATCTGACTGTATGTTTCCGTTGTGCTGAAAGTTTCTGCAGCTCCTTGTTGTCTTAGAAATAAAATAGTTTTACTGTGACATAAGGCAACATAAAATGATAGTAATTTCCTTTGAGCAGAGGTTGGGATTATTGTGGYTTATTTTTCTGAGAAGAAAGCTTCTGTTAACTTCAGGTGTTACAAAGCCTGATACAACTTGACATGCAGAGAAAACCATAGCCATGGGAGCAGTAGGCCATCCTTATAGGCACAGCGTGTAAACTTGTCCTGGTGGGGCCATTTTTATATAGTTCCTTTGATCATGTCTGTGTTTTGGTCTGGCCACAAACACTGCATTTACAGTCATGGCCACGTGAATGATCTGAGAGATGATGTGATTGTCATGGGATTAAATTACTCACTGAGACTTGCAGTGAATGAATTCTGGAGCTGTTGCTTGCAAATAAAGTTATTTCTATAAAAATACAGCTAAAAGCWGATACGATGTTTTTACCTAGCTGCACAAATTTGCCTAGCTGTGTTAATTAGAAATCAGGAACTCTTTGGGATCACACTGGAAACTGCTACATCATGCCTCTGTAAAAACACAGTGTCCAGTTCTGTCTTGTTGAGCATGTTTTTGTGTTAGTAATAATGCCTACACCAAGACAACATTCTCTTTCCGTGATAAAAGGAAAAATGCACTATTTCCTTTAGATTAAAAAGATACCTGAATATTGTGATTACTGTGTAATAGGCAGAGCAAGTAATTTTARTTCTTGCCACTTGGAGAAGTATTTTCCATGAATGAATATATTCTCTGAATTTTCAGACATTAGGTAATAGTATCTTTTCCTGTTTGTTTTGTGGGGGTTAAAATGTAATTTACAGGCAGATGCCRGTTTCTGCTGAAACTTTAATTTTTTATTTCTAGGAGTGCAGCCAGTTTCATCTTACAGTATTTCCTGAGCTGTGTCTTAAATGTTTGTTTTAAAGAGAAAGCTGTGAAGTAGGGAGTGGAGGTCAGGAGTATATGTGTGTGTGTGTGTGTGTGTGTTTGTGTGTGTGTATGTGATGGCATCGCTTGCCATCCATAGATAGCAATTTGTGAGTTTAAATTAAACACCAGCCAGGAGAACTTTGATGTATCAGCTAAAAGCAGCAAGCAATTCAACTCAAGATTGTGGTTATGGTGAGAGTACTTGGGCATTCCCCATGGCTGTTTTTCCTAAAGTTGTAGAAACATCTASTTGTTTCTTCTTGAAAAGAGAGTGCTAACAGTGCACACTAGCCATGCCATGAATTTTTTGCATWAGAACAAAGCATCTCTTTGTATCCTGCTAGTAGACTCTTCGTGGTTATCTCCTGATACCTGCCCTAATGTGGATAGCAGGGGTCCATGCAGTAAGAAACAGTAGACTTGACCTTCTGAACTGAGTTATTAATCTGATTAGACATCCCTTGATCAGTGATTTTGAATATCTTAATTAGTTGTTTAAATTTGGATGCCAGTATTTACCTTCCATTTTGAAAGGAATAGTGGGAGTCCTAGAAGTAGGAAATTTAACAGAGTCATGTGTCTTGATTTTCCAGTTGTCTTAAAGCAGTCCTCCATGTAATTATAGAAGAGCTGAAGGGAAGAAGTAGCTTTATTCAAAAACTGTTTTGAAAGTCTCTGAAAACATTGTGTGACTTCAGTTTGTGCCTCATAGATAATCTATTTTGACATTTTTGACCACAGTTTTCTGTCCTGCCTGTTGTAACTCACAAAATGAAATCTTCTATGCAGAAGAGGAATTACCAACTATTTTAAAATTAAAAGTAGTCCCGGACTGAAAGTTGACAGAATCATAATAGCAATAATCATGCATTAATTATTAGTATACTTACTGCCACTGCTAAGCAGTGATAATAAATWTACTAATAATTAAATGTAGAACTTGAAAGCAGGCAATAGTGGGAAAACACATCAGTGTTGGGGTGCATTAATGGCAGTCTCATCAATGTGGGGATTCTCTAAGCAATCTACACTAGTCTAAAAACTGAATGTAATTGGRTAACAGTGTAATAGCACAAATCCCTTGTGTAATTCATAAGTTAAGGCAAACAAATTTTCAGCATACCCTAACTGTGTAGCAAAATGGCTGTAGAACTAGGAACTGCAGTTGTGAGCCCCTGGATACTTCATCTTTCTGTAGGAACACTGTTCAGGAACAGCTAAATTAATTTAAACTTCCTGAGTGGAAACAAAATCATGCACAAATCAGATTAGCAGGAGTCTGCAAKGAGAGTTCCTATTGCAAATGTCTGTTGCAAATAGATGTTTATCTTAAATTGCTGCTTCAAAGAGATATTTTTTTTTAAAAATGGTATTAATCTCCTTGAATAGTGTCATACTGAGAAAGCTGCAGTCTGAAGGATTGTCCAGGGAACAGGTGCATCATGGACAGGAGTGGTGCCGGCTTCTAACACACTTGGGTACACTCATCCATAAGGACTGCCTACAGGGAGGAAGGGTGTAATTCAATTTCCACACTCATTCAGTTCCATGTCTTCCAGTGTTGATAGTTGTGAGGGCAGCTTTTGCCATACAGATGGCTTTTCCAGTAGGGGCTGAACCAAGGCWACTTAGCTAATTTCACCTAGCTGTCTTTTTGTTTTATTGGTTGGTTTGGTTTTGGTGTTGCCTCTCTTCAGAAAGAAGCCATAAATAGTTAAGCCTTTCTYTCCCATTTGGTAAATATTTTTTTGCATACAAGGTTATATGCCAAAAGTGTGTTTATCCTTTTACAGGCTGGAAGTACATAGAATAGACACTGTGCMCATATTTCCTTTAACTCAGAAGCCAAGATTCACACAGCTTATGGGGGGCTCATCTGTCCATCTGAATTTGTTCCTAATTCCAATAAGGAATAGTACAAARAATGGGGAAGATCCCGTTCTGCCACTGCTGTACAAGTAAAAACATTGGCGATATGGCTATGTGAAGGTTTCACAAYTGGCCTCAAAGTGTGTGTACAAATAAAAAGCTCTAATTTTCCTCATGTGACAAATTRTTGTAACAGCACCTTACATTTTGGGTTTATATCTGAGATGTAAATTTTAAGCCTTTTGAAGTTCCTGTTTTCACAGTTTCCTCATGCAAATCTGGATGTTTCCAGTTGCTGAAGTCAAGGCTTAGCATTTATCTATTTATCTTCATGGCCACAAATAGTTTCTCTAAAGCATTTAGAGACATCTAAAGTCAATTTACTGGAACAAGTCTTTTTGGCAGATCTCCARTGAGCAAGACATATGTCAGAAAATGTTTTGATAATATGTGCTTCTTATGCACTGGTTACGTGCTTTCTTGGTTTAGATTCCATAGCAGCTTCCTGCTGGTTTCTGAAATCCATTTGTGTTACAGCTGGAAAATATAACTACTGAATTTCATCACTTTATTGGCACCTAGGTTACATAATTTTGTGCTGCTTTGCACTTATATATTATTTTGAAACCTTTTTATTCCTATATATAAAGTTACTTTGACCAAACAGTATACTTGGTATTGCCAAATAAGGATTGACACAGTGTGCARATGTCATCAATAATAAAATCCATTAACAAGGAGTTTGGGATTTTTGATCTTTTTGATTTTTGAAGTCTTGTGTTGACTTCAACCTCTACAAAATTTGAGCAAGTCTGTTCCTTGCAGCACTATGTTTTATGTTATTCTCTTTAATGTCTTCATGTTTCAGCATTGCACTGGAAATTTAAAGTTAACTGAAGAATATAAAATGTCAAAATAAATCTAAATGATCACAGTGTGTGTATTTTAAAATGATTACTCAGAAGGTGTTGCATGCTCCACCCTACAATCCTGGTGGATGAGTTTGACTGCAATCTATGGTAATTTTGTCTCAGCAAGTTCTGCTGCTAAAATCGAGTTTGTTATGTCTGAAATGCTTAACGTATGAATCTAGCACAAAGCAAGGCAGTTGCAGCTCATTCCCTAGTTTCTAAAAACTTTGAACAAGTCTGGTTTAGATAGTCCATGTAGCATGACTAAAAATAAAATCACTATTAATATTCACAACGAAAACTTTTTTGATGTTAATATTGTCAGAAATAACTTGTCACCTATTTTTTTATTATTTCTTTTTCTTTGACTTTGTTGTTACAAGATGGTTCTCTAATGTCCTTTCCAGAAGTTTTAGCCTAAAGTCAGTTTATTTGGATCTGTTCTGTCAGAATTCATCAGCTGTTCCAAGTATCTGCTCAATATATTTTGTTTGAAATGCTGTATTGCTTGTTCTTAAAGTGTTCGTATAGATTTACAATTTTCCTAGGATAGCAGCACTTGTTAGAAGAGCAGTGCAAAACTCTACTACCATTTTACATCAGTTCCTGCTAGTTTGCTCTGCAAAACACAGTTTGTTTGCAAGTTGTGATGAAGCTGCAAATATGCAAAACAAAAATGTATTTTTTAGATGTCTGAACAGTAATTTCTGTTGTTACTCCAGTCGAGGTGTTATAAAATCTGTATTTTAAAATGTGCTGCATAGGAGTATTTCTGTGTATTTGTTGATTTGTATAACTTGGGAAAGWGGATTTATAGATTCACTGTAGCTTTTTTTCCAGAGTAGCAGTGTATCAGGAGCAGAACTAATTTTAAATACATGGCCAAGCTCTCTTATGCTGAATTAAAGTGTCTGTGATGTTTACCTAATGTCTTTTTTGAAGTATCACATAATATAATTTAATTATGAAATTGTATGGGTAAGCTAAAATAGCTGGAAAATTAGCATCAGAGTTAATGTGGAAAAATGCAGAGATTTTATTTGAGCCTGTAGTCTCCATGCTTGACTTTCTTCCTAATATTGTTTTCCTTCTTATTTTTTATTGAGTAGTAAATACATTTCTGCCTTTTGTAATGTGGTACTTAAAAGACACCTTTGAGCATTGTTCAAATATAAGATAATTGTGGACTACTGAAAGTTTTTGTCTGAGAAATAGAAATAATAGAAATAGAAATATGGGGTTGTTTCATAGTAATTGCCAAAATTTTACTTTTGTTTATAGACACCTAWTTATTTTTTAATTTTCTTTGTATTGATGTTTATAAATTAATATATAGTAGAAAATTAATAACAGCAAAATATAGTTAGACAAAATCATTCTGTAGGTGTTAGGTGGCATCATTTAAATCAAGGTTCTGCCTTGAATTGTGCATTACTCTCTATTACAGCTTTGAATCACAACTGAATTTAGGTGTTTCAACCACAAATAACAAAGATTTAATTGTAATGATTCCCAATTTCCAGGGACGTTTGGCTGTCTCTCTTACATAAAAAACACACCCGAGACAGAGCTCAGGAGAGTTGCAGAGGAGGAGTTTAGAAATGGCTTTTGAAAACCAAGCAGAAGTGTTTTGTGCCGGTGAGGTGCCGCTGGCACGCGTGGTTCTGCTGGCTGTTACCGGAGGTGCCCTGGTGTGCGCAGCCTCTGCCCAGCTGCAGTTTGTTCTGCAACGTTTCAGCCCAGCCCCTGCCTCCCTCCACACGCCCTGTTCCRGCCATACCCCTCCTGGGGAAGTGCATGCTCCTAATGAAGTGTCCCATATTGAAAATGTGGGAAAATGAGAAGCGAGATTGAGTTTCAACTTCAGATACCTTGAAATACTGGAAAAAATATTGGGGCTCTACAAAGTGGGAGGGGGGAAGACAATTTCATCGTATCAATGGATTTTTTTCCCCACAATTTTTGCTTCCCATAGTATTTTCTTTATAAATTTTGTAGCACAAGTCTTTGTTCCTATCCACTCCCTCTCAGTTGAAATCCAGGGTTTCAACTGAGCAAAGTATGTTCATTTTCCTTTTTTATAAAAACCTCAGCTTTATATAAAAAATATGTAAGGCTCTCCCCTGCTTTGACGCCCTGCCAGATTTTGTAGTTTTACAACCCAGTTTCCTGGAGAGGGTTTTAAAAAAATAGTTATTATTTTTTTGTTTTGTTTTGTTTTTTTCCTCTTCCCTATTGCTGTGTGAATAATTTAAAACAAAACAAAACAAAAACCGACTGGAGGAACTGACTGTCCAGAGGAAACAGTGAGATGACAAATGTTAAGTAAATGTTTGTTTACTTAAACAGAGAAAAATCCAATCACCAAAACCAAAGGCAAATATTCCAAAAAGAGGAAAATCCAATCAGCAARACCAAAGGAAAACACCCCAACCAARCAACTCAATGTCTATATAATAAATAAATAAAAACWATTTTTAAAGGAAAAGGAAAAGTMYGTTACWGTAATGGAACTCACATTTTTCTCTTATGAATAACCTACAATGCATTCTTTAAAAGACAGACGATGYTTGATTTAAACAGTAGCAGGTATAAGTGGAAAGGGGGAGAGGYATTCAAGAAACAATTGGCTAAAGCCCACTTGAAGTATGTTTTCCCATGATTTTGAGGTCTCAACAGCCTGACTCACCAGCTTCCATTCTATCCTTTGCAATTTTTCATACCCAAAATCTAGATTAAACTAATCTGTCTTGCTGTCTGCTGCTGCAGTTTAAAGCTGTGTTGTGATATACTGTGCCTGTGTGTATCACCACAGTATCAAGGGTCTACAGAGAGAGCACTTACTTGGTGGMACTGGAAACCCGAGCTTTAAAAAATAAATATATAAATGGCAGTATTGTATACACTGAGAGGCCCTTAAATTGGTTTCCTTACTGTGAGCAGCAAGGGTCATCATTTGCAAGGTTGCTRAGCATAAATCAGTAATTTTCAGTGTTCAGGCCAATAAGCTCTAATTGGCTTGGCAATGTAAATTTAGCCATGTAAATGGCCAGTCACCACAGTTTGGKGTTTTGTCTGTCTCCTGCTGTACTACCACCCCTCTCCCCTGCCCCTCCCTCCTTTGCCCCTGGTTTACTTCTCAAGTCACTTCAAACTGTATGGTCAGASATCCCAAGGGGACTGAAGAAAGGGAAAACAAGTTTTCCAGAGAAAAACAGCCCTAAGCACTGTATGGAATTTAGGCGACTTTGTGAAAAAAATTGCTTTTTGTCTTTGTTGTCACCTTCCTGTTCTTCCCCTTGCGACGCATCTCAGAAAGGTTCAGATCCCTGTTTTGCTCCATGCAGATACATCCAAAACTAATCAGTATTGAAAGCACTATGTTTCTATTGGGGCAAACTACAAAGGGTAATACAGAAAGGCAGTATGTACTGGAAAGGCTGCTTATTTGTACAGGCTTTAATAATGAAACAGACCTGCTGGAATACAATTGCTGCATTTGTTTCTTCCAACCAGACTGCCTATGAGCTGGGCTTGGTGTTGTGAAATCACAGAGACCAGCACTTGTCATTTACTGTAAGCATGCAAAATTACATAATATTCTTAATTAGCAGAAACTATAGATTTTTCCTTTCATTGCTTTTATTTGCATTAAAATTTGATTTATAATAAAACAAAATGCAGTTATTTTGAAGATTGTGAAATAAGTGCTGCCCTTGGCAAACCTTAAGGCACTTTGTTTTTCAGCTAACGCAAAAGGGTATGTTTATTGACTGTTTTCTGGAAGTCAGTGCACTAGCACCTGAAATTAAGAGTCTTTCTGCAAATGGACACACTCACCTTGTTACAGAAAGCAAGAGGGTAACAGTTCTTCTTTTRGTTTTGCCTTTTAAAAATGCAAATATGTTCTGAGGCAGATGAAAAAGTGGTTTACTTTTACATTGTTATTGCCCCTGGAATTGTAAGATTTCTCAAAACTAGTTTTGTGTTGYTTAATGCCAAGATTAAAATTTCTAATTAATGTGATCATTAGATGAGAGGTAATATTCCCAGAAGATCATTGAATAAAAACGGCTATACTATGCAAAGGGAGTAGGAAAGGAAAGGAGTGGAATATGATCACCGAGAGCAAGACGTAATTGCAAGGGTGGGGCATATCCAAGACTGGTTTGTGATTGGATTTAGATTAAAAAGAAGAGCTTGTGTATTTAGTCYGAGAGAAGACAAATATTAGAGGCACAACAGCACAGCTGTAATCAGGTTAAAGGGCTTTGTGCTCTTGCTAACAGAGTGGAACTGAAATTGCATTTGCAGTAAGTACGCTCTTGTCTTTTGGCCTTTTTAGAGTAATAGTGCATTTCTTTTGTCACGTGCTTTACCAATTCTTGGAGTAACTCAGCTGTTACGGGTTTTGAATATCAGTGAAATTCCTTTCAGGTTGCCTTCTTGCCTCTATTGTCCATTGCAATTGATAAGAACTCGGAGTTACCATTAATTGCTTGTTTCAAGTGTGTTTATGAAAGAAAGTCACTGTCTGTTGCAGAGTTCAGTCACAATATTAAAGCTGAGAGTGTTTAACCTGCCAGTACCAGACTGGGCATTTACAGCACAGCTGGTATCTGTTCTGTGACTTAAGGAGTATATGACATACAGACTTCTTYAGGAAAAGGTTACAGGGGGGAAAATATTTCTAACACACAWGTAATCAGCTTGCTATGACTGTTCAGATTTTTTTTTTCAAGCTATGTTTTTTTTAAATGATGGAATCTGTGATAGTTTAACATGCTTTTCCTTCTTTAAAGTGGATCTTTCTGGAATTTATGCAGAGATAATTGATAAAATGAAGACAGATCCACTGATTCATAGCTAAGCTGATTGTGGGCAGCAATTCACCCTCTTAACAGTCGGTGGTGAAATAACCATGAAGGGAAACATATTTTCRTGTACAGTGCCTGCTTTGCGTAGGCCTCTGCAATGTATGCAGTCTGGCTGGGAGGTGTTTAATTTGCAGAGGTGCTGAGTGTGCCTGGTTCCCTGCTTTCTGGGACTTACRGGTATGTATCCATCTGAAAGTTTGTGCTGCAAGGGCTTCCCAGGCCAGAGTCAGTGRAGCACAGAAACTGAAGCATATTGTTGGAGCTGAGAGGTCTGTGTTTGAAAATACCAGGGTAGTAAAAAGCATTAAATTTCCAATAATAAGTTGTTTATTTTAGTGTTATTTTCAGGCTGGGCTGGATAAAGTTTTATACAAATTAATGACTTTGTTAGATTCTGCTGAGAATAAGCAGCTTTTAACAGAAATTGGTCTAAGTCTGTATAATATTATGCTTTTAGCTTGTTTGAAAAGGCAATAACTGTATTATCACTACAAAATTCTACGGTTTTGCAATTCATTTATCTCTAATGTCATTGTGAAAGGTACATTTAAGAGGCCAAATGCATAAACTAGTGAGCAAGAGTAGGCTGGTTCTTTACGTGGAGGTACTCATGCACATCAAGTTAATTACACCTGAGTTTTTGCAGCATTGTGCCCATAAACTGTGATTGTCATGGGGTGCAGGTGATGATGTGGCTTGGATTTTGAGGCATATTCAGGGGATTACTTTTAAGCATAGGGGGAAAACCACACAGCAAGCTAAATCTTTACTGCCTAATTTGAAAGAAAAGGAAAAAGTGCTATTGGTTTTGGTTTTTGTTGTTTTTGTTTTTTGTTTTCTTGTTTTTTTTTAAGACAGAACTATGAAGGGTTAATTTTGCCAGGGGAAAGTGTACCTTATCATAGCTGCCTGCTCTTTGTTACCATAGCTTTCCTAATTTCAAAGACTTGCAAATGTCATTAGACTCAAGCTAGAGTAATCAACTGTCAAGTTTTCATTTGTTAAAAGTAGGAGTTCAGTGATAAGACATTTGTCTTAAATCAGTAAGACATCATGGAAATTTTATCTGGAAAAATAATAATGAAAGTAGTATTTTTACAGTCYTTTATAAACTTAGAACTTTATTGCCAAGTTTCTTGCTGGAGGGGAATTTTTATAGTGAAGTTATAAACACCTGAGAACTGCAGTTTATAATGGAAACTTAAGGTTCGTTTTYCCTGCAGCAGCGCACACATTTCTAAAATGAAAGTGGCTAACTTCGCTAGAAGAAAAGAGCTGATAGAGTAGCTGCTTGCCTTTGCTTCTTAAGAACAAGACCCATACTGAGCAGATATTGGAATAGATTGCCTTTCAGAATTCAAAAGCATTCATTACTTACCTTAAATTAGGTTTAAATGATTGTTATCAAGCCATTTCTTAAATAATTAGTGGGATTGCACTGTTTAAAACTTTTATGTGAGTAACTTGGCGCTGTCACTGTGCRTAGCACTGCAGGTTCTTGCTAAAGCCAACTTTCAGTCAGCTATTTCTGTAGTAGATAAGATCATGAATTACTGTTGAGGTACTGCAGTAGTGGTTATCCAGCCATTTGTATTATAAATACTCCGCTGCTGCAGAGTCGGCCCACTGTTCCCTGGCATTTCTATGTAAATTCAGTGACGAAGTGCTGGTCTTACTCTTCTTACTGGAAAAAATAATCCCTTGAAGCTAATGGGARCTCTCCTTCCATAAGAAGTACATAATGAACCCATAGATCAGGAAATCTTCCAGATATCCTTCTTGGAGGTCAATATTCTTTCTTCCCCTTGCTTTCCTAAAAAGGTAGAAGTGAAATAGCATGCAGCCTTGGAAATAAGTGAGTGAATGCTGTTTGGTGGAGGATAGGCTCCCCTGCTGTCAATAGAGGTGATTTTCTTAAATCTGGCTTTTTACCAGTTGCAGCCCATCCTGGTWCCTCCAGGTCCATGTACAAGGGCTTAAGCAGGACATAAAATTATCTGGAGTAGAACCCAAAAGTGCACAGGTCAGGATATGGAGTGCTCTCTACTTAACACACATTAGGTCCTTTTTGCTTGAGAGGAAAAGTAATATGGAAAGGAATGGCAGTAAACAGAATAGTTTCTCTGCACATTTGTAGAATAAAAATTAACAACTTTAATCTGGGGGTTTTGGTTAAGGATTTATTGTAATTTTTCTGCAACAACTGCTTTTGCCATTACTTTTTCAGTCATATGTAAAGCCCTGGAAATGTTCAAGTATCTTTAAAAACGAATTGTTGTAGTAAATTATTGATGGAAAATTATTGATGGAAAATTTCCATTTGAAAATGCGGAACCTAGGACAGTCTTTGATTTCAGCATGAAAATTTGTCTTTTTGCCTGCTTCTGGAAATCAGGTTGCAGGTATGTCTATTTTATGTTAAATGATTCCAGGTACTCTGCAATTAGGTGATGCATAAAACTAGTGGATGGAGGGCATGAAATCAAGTTATTTTAAGCACTTCTCTTAATCTTCCTTAGAGATGCATAAAAAAACCCAACCAACAACAACAACAAAAATCTTAAAAATCCACCACAACTGTTTGGAGACAGGTTAAATAAACATGTTGAATTATTACGTGAGCATATCTTTATGTACTTTCATGCATATACCAGTATTCCAAATGATCATAAAAAATTACATGGAATTTTTGTGGCAAAAAGCCAGTAGTTTTACCTCAGCTGTGRGACTGAATTTATAAGGGGGTTTATGCCTTAAATGTCGTATTTTTTATTCTTGCCCCTTTAGCAGCTCAGTAGTTATTTAGTATGTCTAAAATATTTTTTCTGTTTCTGACACATTTTCATAAAACCAACACACATTTCTATAATCACAAGAAAGTACTAATTTTGGGGCTTTTTTTAGAAGAGAGCTGTTTGGAGGCTAGTGCTTTGGTGCAATTCTGTTAAATTGAAGAGAGTCCTTGCACAAAGCTGTATTTGTGAGTCAAAAACCAAATCCATTATCAAGATTAAAAAGTAATAATTAATATTGTGTCTATATGTGAAAGTATTGGTCAGTACAYGTGATAAAATAGCCTCCTGATTCCTTTTAATGATTCACCTATCCCAGACCATTTTTTTTTGTTTGTTCGTTTATTTTTGTTAAGAAGTTCTGTTCCTGCACATGCTAATGGTGTGCAAATGCTGTCTCAAGCCACTCAATTTCTTGCACTCCTTCGAGCTAAAAAATCCSTAAGTCAGATTGCAGTTTGGAAAAGTTTATGTCCAACAAGTTTGAGCTTGGATTATTTTTATAGYTAGTTCTTATGCTCCTGTATAAGTGAAATACAGATTTTTGAAATACAGATTCTGAAAGAGAAAATCTGGCAGCAAGATTCTTGCTAGTAGGTATGGTATCTTTTTAAATAGCACTGGGCATAATAAAGATGTTGTGCAAGACTCATCCACTTGTTCTCAGATCTTTTAAGGGCTTGATTTTTTTTYCCCCCTGTGTTAATTGTCATTTGCAACAGCTTAAATTAACATCCTATCCATATTTTAAAAATCAGCAATAAAAAAGTCGTGGGATACACTTATTCTGTTCCAATTCACACTCATCACAATAGGTTTTGAGTAGTTTCACAAAAGTATTAAGCAATAAACTATTGTCATGTATATCATTGTCTTATCCTCTGCCCCTGGAGAGAGCTGTGTGCAGTGAAGTATTTTGTTTCAGAAAGAGGTTTTTGGCAGATAGAAGTGGTTGGGTTTTTGTTGGGTTTTTTGTTTTGTTTTTGTATTATTTGTATTGGGTTTTTTCATTGTTGTTGTTTTTTGTTGTTGTTGTTGTTTTTTAATTACACCTTGCTATGTATTTGTAGTAGACCAGGCAAAACTGAGAAACTTGGGCTATATCTGGAGTGAGAGGTGGTGACTCTTGTGACCAGTCCTAGGTGACAGTGCAAGTTTTAGGGCAACTCATTGAAAAGTTCAGGCTCCTTTTTAAGAAGCAAATGCGCTTTGAGTGGAGAACYGTAGAGCGGAGGAAGTGCCTGGCTGTCACCTGTGATCTTTGGGCAGCAGTCAGAAGTCATCACTGTAGTCTGCAGTGGTTGATTTTGTGGGTGTTGGGGTGGGAACCACAAAAATACTTGAAAATCAGTATGACAGGTAACCACACGGCAACCTGTGTTGCTAGAGTCATGGTGCAGYGTTCAATGCCAGTTATCTTCTAAAGTGCCAAAGGCTTCCTTTTGGGTTGATGAGGCAACTGGGCTGAGAAGGGACAGAAGCTATGGAACTAGATGACTTTCCACCACAGTGAAAGGGTCCTTTCAGACAAGTGGATAGTTYTAGTCATGGCCATTGTGAGACCTTAGTTAAAAAAATTATTCTAGAAGCTGATAGAAAAGCAGTAGCTTTTCTASGTTACCAGCAGCACCTATTCTTAGGTTTAGACTGTTAGAAAACATCTGTTTTAAGGTTGTCSGTGATTTAAGACTTGCTTGGAGGTATGTGTGTATTTCTGAAACTGGAGTCCACTCAGTCTGGTCAATTGCATTCTCAACAAATGAAAAAAAAACCCCAAGACCAACACCCAAAACAACAGCCAACTAGCAAACAACAAAACAACTCTGAAATGGATGTGGTGTGCTGGAAAAATTATTGTGAGTATACACAACCTATTTTGGACACCCAGTCCACCAGAGCCAGATTTCAGAACTAAAGAAAATCTGGGTCTGGAAATGCAGTTTATCTAGAAATGTTAAAAGACACATGACAYATAATTAAATATGAAAGCCCTCATTACCTTTTGTTCTAAAATCAAAACAGGTGGAAAAGAGAATTGGYTCTTGTGGATTCCAGTAGTAAAGGGTTAAGAGATGGAAGTGCAGGTTCCCACCTGTGCTTTAATGCTTTCCTTCAGGAAGGCTTGTGACACTGTTAGTGCTTTGTGATGGATCTCAGACAGCCCTCCCTGGTGTTGTATCCTGCAGCTCCAGCATGAGCTGAGTGGAATTGGTAAAACTTCTCTCAGCACAGCCATGCTAGTGAAAACTCTGAAGAGAAAGTTCTTCTCTCCTTCTTCTGGTTCTTTCTCTGAATGCCCRCTGTTTGGGGCATCTGGTAGGTACTAGATCTAGTACTTTTGTGCTTGACTTACCAGAAAGGAATGTGTTCTGGTGAACAAGCTGAGATTTCCCCAAGACCTGACCATACCATAAGAGAACTGGAAAACCTGTAATGAATTCCTTGAAGATAACAATCCCAGCGGAACTCTGGGCATTGACTGAATCTTGTATTGGTAGGTATAGGCAGAACAAATTTTTGTGCCAGAAGTGGCCAAATGTGTTCCAAATTTTAAAGAAAAAGGATGATACTTCTTCAAGCTGGCCCTTGCTCAGTTCTATTACAAGGATATTTTGTACTGAAGAGGTATCTTAACTTCCTGACCTAGTTTCCAGAAAAAGGATTTTTCATTTTCAGTACTGAGTGGTGAGATTACTTGCTCAGTAATTTGTAATTTATCAAAGCTTAGAAAAATTAAGTAATTTTCTTTGACTCTCAGGTTTTTTGTCTTTCTTCTTCTAGTACTTAAAATGAGAAGAATAAATCTCCTTGAGTGCTGAGGGTGTCAACTCACTGAGAGTTGTGGCTCATATTCCATCATTATGCTTCTTCAACTCTTCATTTTTCAGTGTCTGCTGTAGTCTTTATTTTAATGCCTCAGAGGACATTTGATGGTCAGTTGGTTTCAGAGGATTTAGATGTTGGTCATTTATACTGCCACTGATCAGCTTAAGGACATGATTTGGAGCAGTTGAGACCTGCAKTGTTTTGGGTGGACAAATTAAGGGCCAGATACTTGCACTTCAGCATCTGCTACCATGTGTGTATGAAATGTTTCCACCAGCTAAGACTTGGTGGTCTTTTCTATGAATCTTCTAATAGGTAATAGTCAGAGAGTCTGGAAAATAAAACAAAAGGTCTCCTTGGCTTTGTTCTTTGTAGTTAGATGAATAGTTTGTTGAACCTGAAGTACCTCTGTTGGGTGTGCTCTTAGATAAGATAAAGTGGTCTTAATGCCCTCACATTAATGCTTACAGCTGGCAAGCACTAACCACAGGGCTGAAATTCTGATCACCTCTCCACTGCTGGGGACTCCTGAGATTGAGTGAAAGAATGACTGAAGGACTTGCTATTGCCAGGTTTAACTGTGGTTTGTGTCACAGTAATGCTCTCCGTGAAGTATGACCTGTATGAATTTGGCTTCCTGTGTCTGCTTTCTCTTGGTGTGGCCATTTCATCCGAAAGCAGGAGCARCACACCCTGGAAGGATGACAGTAACTGGGACGGCTGGTAATCTGCATAGAATAGAGAATGTGTAGCCTATTATGCTTTTAAGGGAATTATTATGCTTGAGGGTAAAGTTACCGTGAAATGTTTCTTTGAGAAAGCTAAGGCTGAGAAAAGCACTGCATAACCTGACTGGACCTGTAGTGGAAGCCACCTGTTTTTCATTTTGCTGGCTCAGCAGTATGCTAGATCGTAAAGGTTTAATCATTTTTGACATTTCAGTGCATTTATGTTAGATTGCAGATGTTGAATTTTTTATAAGTGGATCTTCTATCCATTAAGTAAATTATGGGAAAATACTTCATATGAAAGCCTTAGAAAAAAAATTTCAGTATATGGAGTGGTAGAAGAGTCTGGCCCTTTAAARATATTACTGGTAATGTATAACTAGAATATCAGACAAAGAACATGAAATAGGSGTTTATGTCCTTCATTCAGCAATGTTTTCAAATTTGCAGCCAGAATAAATCAAACCTTTGTGTTTTAGTAGGTATCAGCCTTAAAATTATTCCTGACATAGCTTACCTGCTTTCAAAAACAAAAAAGCCTAAATTTTGATATTATAAGGAGGTAAGTGGGAACAATATGCCAGTGCAATTGTTTATTAAATAAATTGCTCTCAGTGTCATTTTTATGTTCCATTACTAAGAAATAAGTGATGCTAGATGTAGATGTCCCAGAAAAAGCATTTTGAAGTATAACACAAGTGAARTGCTGATGAACTTGTTGGAATAATTACTTTTTGAAATAAGGCTTTTTGAAACAAAGTTCATAGGAATATATTTTTCATTACAATTGCCAGGTACAATCCCTGGTTTGTGTTCTTAAAATGGTTATTGAAAAATGAGTTCTTGAAAGAGCTGTCTGAACAGACACTGAGAAAAACCTCACACAGTGGGAAGAGCCAGCAGACAACTGCAGTTCATAAGTAGATGAGAACATGTTACAGACTGAGGTATTTTGCCTTTAAATATAGTGAGGACTGATTATCTTTTATAATCACTGAAAGGGGAGCTGACTTTTCATCAAGAGAGAAGTCAAACTGGCCCAAATGAAGTTGAAACTGTCTTTTCCACTACATGCTCGTGAAATTTTGTCAGCCTCTGGCAAAGATGGGCTTTATTTTGCAAACCAGTTCACAGCATTTTTATGTCAGCTGCAGATTTTTTTTTCCTGCATATTAATCAAACATGCAGACTAGTTCTTTAAGAGTTAAACTCTCTTCAGTAGTGTTTTGCACTACACTAGTTAATAACTGTTAGTGTGGGCATTTTTTATTGAATTCATATATTACTTGATATGAGTATATTTTAGCCCATGAAAGGGGGTGAGGGGGGGAAACATGCTTTGTTTTCATTTAAAAGAAGTTACTGTGCTGATCAGCATCTGAAGAATATTGTTTGAGGTAAACARTGACAAGATTGGGTTAAAAACATGGTTGAGTGAACAGAGTTTTCTTGAATTTTCAAGCTACCAATTTTCTGGACATTTTGAGGAATAAGGGGATTTGTTCTACAGAACTTTTTATTTAATTGCAGCCTGCAGGAAGGAGCATTCAAGGCGGTGGGGGAGAGTTTATAAAATGAGATTCATTCAGGGATTTGTTTCAACCAGTGTGACGTAAAATTGCAGAGATGGCCTGGACCTATAAATTCTGTCTCCTGGACTAGTAGCATTGATTTTTTGACTGCAGTTTATGAAGAAATTGAACAGGCTTTACGAGGTTGAATCAGTCTCTCTGGAGGTATTTAAAAAACATGCAGACTTGGTGCTTAGGGACATAGTTTAGTGGCCAGCATGGCAGTACTGAGTTAGTGGTTGTACTCAATGACATTAAAGGTCTTTTCCAACCTAAATGATTCTATGATTAAATTTTGTCTGAAGGGAACCATGACAACTGAACTATGGGGTGGAGATTTTCCTTTTCTTTCATAAGACGGGAGTRGGAGGGAATTTGGTTTGACCTCGGAAAATTTTGTAAATACAAAAATGAAGATATATTTCATGTGTTTTTGGGGGGTAGGAAACAAGACTATCTTCCACCAAATGCAGAAGACCTATACAGTGCCTTAGAAACTTTAAACATCTTTGTGTAGTTTTCAAGGGTCAAATTGCTTTAATTCTCTATAAGGCCTTGTTTTTCTTGTATTTCAGCCAGCATTTTCCGGTGCACAGTAGTGATTTTTTTTTCCCTTTTCCCCCCTGCTTTTACTCAGTGTAAACAGTTACTTGCTGTGGTTACACAGACAAATATAGCAGAGAACCCTTTTCTTGGAGAAGATTCTCCCTGTGCATTTTTTAACCATTTTTGGGAAGAATTGATCTATTTGTGCAAGCGAGAGAGGGAGGCAGTAGCTGTAAATTGAAGTGACATCATATATATTACTCCCATTGATCCACTTTTAGACTAGAGCCAGGATAAAAGGAAATGGCATCAGGGAGGAAGTATGCTCATTTAGGCACAGATCCCAGTGTGATAATGGAGTAATAATAGAAATCACGCCACTGTCAATCGGTTGCTGCATTAGTCTGAGGCAGATTTCCCCTCCAAGGAGGCTTTCAATGACTTCATTCAAGTGCAGGCAGGAGCAAATGGGATATTCAGCATACCAGCTGTACAACTTTAGTGATTTGTGTCCTGGCGGTGGGGTGCAGTGCAAGTGCTGGTGCTGTGGATACTCAAGTAGATATATCTGTGTCACATTTCATGGCTGTGAAAGGTYAGTAGTCAAATGTTTCAGTGGCAATTTTTTTTCTAGTGTAAAGGGTGAATCTGGCATTTATTGCGTTTGTTAATGTAGGAATTGATAAATACGCTCTTTTGCGTGGGTGGTCTTCTGGGATGTGAGGTCGATGACCTCTGTGGCTGCTGTACCAGATCTCTGAAGAGGAAAGTCTTGTTTTCTTTGTGCTTTTTACAGATTAGGGGTTGTACTTCAAAAATGCACAGTTTTGTTTGAAGATTATTTGTAGAAAACCTTTCAARCCTACTAATGTGTTAAGATACTCTTGTAACATAGTATATAAAGGCTTGAGTGTTTTGYGTACTGATATGAATAAAATACAAGTTATGCTTTTCTTGCTTCCGAGAGATTTAATATACAGTGAATCTCAGTTATATTTTCAACTTGTTTATGTTTAATTCTTTCATCTTATGTTTTTCAAATACAGACCCAGTTTTGATATTCCCTATCATTTACAGTTTGTTTTAAGGGTAATAGCCTTGTTGCTCAAACTTTAAAGCCACGACATCAGGTAACTTAGGGGAAGCAGGGAGCAAAGGATTGTTTAGTGGCAGGACAAAGTGAACTCTTTCAAAAGGCTGAAGAGTTGGAGGAGAGGTTTTGCAGTCTTAAGGGCAAGATAACATATACAGTGCTGGGATACAGCTTTAATGTTTTATTACATGGGACATGACAGAAAACCTCTAGTGTGCTTGATCACAACATATTTATTTATATCTTTTTTGTAGTGTCCATAGTCACAGCTGGGGGAGGGCCAGCCCTAACAAAAGTGGTATGATTTCCATGCAGCAGGCATTGGTTGGGACAGGAACKATCTACTTTACAGTATAAATAGATGCTGTTGCAGCAATAATTGACGTAATGAAAACTATTTCTTGATCCTTGCCACATTTCCTGATTGAAGCAATCTGCTTTCAGGATTGCATGTATTTGAACATTTTTGACTGAGCATTCTCATCCTTCAGAGTATGGAGGGGTTTGGTTTTGTTTTGGTTTTTATTTTATTTTATTTTATTTTATTTTATTTTATTTTATTTTATTTTATTTTATTTTATTTTATTTTATTTTATTTTATTTTATTTTATTTTATTTTATGAGGAACACTGAAATTTTGTGTTTAGGGTGTTTGTTATGCTTAGTTTCTGAATGATTTCAACCTGAAGACACAGTTTGAGACTGTGATGATTATCCTGCTGTAACTTGTTTTATCTGTGTTGTGTACTTCTCTATGGGTGTTAGATATTCAATGTGCATTCACAGAATATGAGTTGCTGTAAAGGAAAGTGGTTATACAGTGCTTGAAAGCAAATTTGCATTTAGGTCTCTACAATATTTATGTTTAGATAGCATTTAAAGCAAGGGCCTCTTGTATTAAGCATAAGGCAAACTAATTGGAAATTGACAACATGCAGCCCAAATAATTCTCCTGGTRTGAAAGATGGAAAGTGACAGGTGGGCAGGACAAATAAGGTGGGAAAACAAAAAACAATGAAAGTGGGGTTTCTGACAGAAAATTCAAGGGCAATTTTTTGAAGCTTGCTTGTAACTATTAAAAGACTTGCTTTGGTGAGACTGATACGCATATTGTTGTGTTTGGGGAAAATGAATTTTGTAGCAGCCTCTGTCATGAAACTCTAGTCGAATTTTCTGTCTCTAGGCCTAAGAGGGTTTTTAAGCAGTCTCTTCTATAGAAAGGAAAGGGTRAAAGTGTAGATGAGAACGTTCCTCCCTTTGTTAGTACCAAGGCGGGGAACAAGCTGTAATAGCTGCGCCCACTAGCGCCGCTGCGGGGAGCGCTCTGCCAGCGCCCGCCCTCGCTGCTCGCTAACCCCTGCCTGCCRCTGCAGTTATTCCAGGAGCTGGAAACCGGTGTGTGAGGTATCATCTGGGGCAGCTGGAACGTGAGAAGAAAGCAGAAACCATGGTCTCATTCATGGAGTTGTAGGGGATGCTGAGTTTGAAGGGGCCCACAAGGATCATCGGGTCCAACTCCTGGCCTTGTACAAGACACTTCACTAATCACACCATATGCCTGACAGCATTGTCCAAACACTTCGTGAATTCTTGGTTTTAATTCTTTGTTTGTTTTATTGGGGGGGGGGGTGTGTTTGTTTGTTTTACTGACTCTCAACTCTAAATTGATAGGAGTTTAACCTGTAATTCTKAAAAAACTTCAGCCATGAGGCAGTACTAGGATATAAATTAAGGGCATGGCTGCTGCTCTGCTGCTACTCTGCTGCTGCTGCCCTTTTGTTGGCTTCAATTAGATTCTGTAATGCTACCTTAAACAATAGCTTTCTGTGGGTGAATCTGTATAGCAATTATACTGGAGATATATTATAAAAAACTCAGTTGTTCTGTGCCTGTGTATTCAAGCAGCTGTTCTATAGTTCCTACAAATTAACTATTGTTCTTCTGCCTTTTTAGTTAGCAGGGAAAACTTTGTAAATCAGAAGTTACCTTTCTTTGTGTGGTGTTCTGCAACATTTATTAGTGTTCAGAATTAATTCCATTTCCAAGTAGTGCCACTTCCCAGAAGCTTTCCATGTTTTATTTTTTAACTTGTCTCACCAACCCCCTGGCAGCTGCTGTTGGACTCCGTAATAAGCATTTAAGGTGCCATTTTAGTTGTCCTGAAATGAAATACTCATTATTTTAAAATATTTTTAATATTTAAAAATATTGAATACTGAGCACTTTTAATGATACCATTTGATTGGCAGGCTTTGGTATTACTTACAAAATGTCCCACTAAGAGCTAGCAAGATGTGAGGTATTTTCAGTCTTGAGGAATACAAAAAATTTCACTAATATAAAAATGGAAGGAAATCAAAATGCAACGAAACGAAATTACTATACTATAGATGTCCTTTCCTCTTTATTCTGATTTAGGTACTAATCAGTCTAAAATGGAAGAAAATATCATGTTGCTAAATCAGTTGTTAATGTAAATATTTTACAGATTAAGGCTTATCAGGGGATCCTTGATATCTTCATGGACTTGCTGTTAGAGATCAGGAATCCAGTCTTRTTTGGTGTACATAAGCAGCCCTGGCTGTGGGATGTGTTGTTGGAAGAGGCATTTCCTATAGCTGCCTTCATTTCATCCCTGCTCAGGGCTCTGACAGGGCAAAGCAGACATGGGCCGGGAGCAAGGTGGGAAGAGAAAATCACCAAACGTGGTGAAAGCTGGAAGTACTGTCAAAGTAACAAGATGTCTTTTTTCATTAGTCTGTCTCAAGAACATTAGAAGTGAGCAGGGTTGGTTTCTTTTTGTATGCAAAAGCTTTACTGACAATCTTTTCCCTTCCTCCCCTGGTGCCCTGCAATGATGAATAGTGGGGAAAGTTTTGGGGCGTGTAACAAACCTCTGACTGATCACCTTGGAGCCTGAATTTCCAATAGATGTTTCCTGGTAGCTGGTGCAATTTCTCTCTGAGGTCTGTCTGAATTATTTATTTGTTCATCCAATAAGCCTATTAAACAGAGCACTYAAGCACTGGCTACAACAGACTTCTTGTGCTATTTTTTTTTTTAGACTACATTAGGTTTCAGTTCAAAATTAAATGTTTTGGAGTCAAGCAACTAACTACTGACTACATATCCATGTATAGATTCTATACTGTGTGTGCCACAAACAATATTTCCTATTAAAGGATGGATGGTTTATGACTMATTGCACTAAAATATGCCTCAAAATGTGTTTTTACAAAAATTGCTTGGTGGGTCACTTATTTGTGTTGTGTTTCTTTGTTCACTGTAAACATACCATGCACATGCTTATATATCAGATTAAAATGCCACTCCAAAAATTATATWTTCATATGCCTTGTTGATTCCTCAAATTATGCACTGTAAATTATTATCTCTTTTTATTTCTTCCAAACCCAAACAAAATAGAATTATTTACTTTATACATACCATAAAAATCTGACTTATTAAGCCATGATTATATTTCAATAAGATAAGCATGATTTAGRTCTGACCTAAGCACAGCAATGGAAACCATAGAAAATGAGTCCTAATTGTGCACCAGCACAGTCTTTCTGAACACAGACACATAAACCCTGAGGTTTTTCAGAAACAAGCTAGAGGTACAAGTTGTATTTCAAGCACATGCTGGAAGTACACAGGTTATCACAATCTTGTCCTCTTTGGTTTGTTTCCATTTACATTGCTCAGCCAGTAGAGATCTTTATTCACATGTGACATTTATTTTTCTTATAGCTTCTCCCTGACCAGCTGGTCTTACTTCTGGAGTCCCTCTTGGAGGAGAAGACATTGTGTCCTAGAATTTTGCAATACTTRGAGAGAACATACCAGCTCCGGGAGCAAGATGCTGAGGTAAGTCACTTAAGAACAAATCTCCCTAACGTACACCACTGTGCTGTTGCCGAGGAATGAGAGTGTTCCACTGGGAACCAGGCTCACTGCAGTTCTTTTTWTCCATGTCTGAATCTGAAATTGGAAGATCTTAGCTCCAGTATTGTTGCATCTTCATGTGCTGTAATGGCTCAGTATTTCTGTATGTTTTATGTAGGTTCAGGTGTGTTTTGCGTACTGTRGTAGTAAAGTACAGTGCAACCCAGATGTCCAAACTAGTTTACATGTACCTTAGGCAGCGCATCTGTTCAAGTGTTAAATTTTTCACTRTGTTTTTCTGTGTAGTGGAGCCCAGTTTGTTTTTGTTGTGATATTGTCTCCAAATGTAATCATGTCTGTTACAGTCTAAAATTATTCTTCCCCATTGTCAGCTGGTATTGTTCCTCTTTGCATGCTCCAAAGTCTCACTCAGGATTTAGGAAAGTTAGCTATCCTGAGAGACTATGGTGTTTTCTGGTTTGGGGTCTTAATTTAATGTTTTTTTACAGTTGCTTCTAGTAAATACCAGTGACATTAATAGCCCCTGAGGAAAACACTGCTTTATATGATATTGTAAAGGGTAGCATCCCTGCTCCAAAGCGCTTTATATCTTTGGGAGGCAAACCAATAAATATTTATTACCATGTGCAGAGAGGACTCTTTTTAAGTCCCATGGCCTTCTTGTGCTGGGAGAGTTCTGACAATTAAGGCAGCATCAGGAGTGGCTGAAAGCACCCTTGCAAYGAGCCTTTGCTTCAAGTATATAGTATTCAGGAGGGGAGGTAAAAAACTGCAATCAGTGATGAAAATAAAGGATGTGTAGAGATGTGTGTGTGTTTGTATGTATGTATATATACATGTGTGTGTGTATATGTATGTATAAAATAAGGGTTAATTATGACATACCATACAACCAAGCTATTGTGCAATGAAGGAACATGGTGAACTTAACATTTGGCTCCTGTTTGACTGCCTTGCAGAAGGYTGCAGAAAGCCAGTGTTTCTGACTTACCCTGTTATAGTTGGAACTTTGTGGCAATTATTAGAATTGAAGGAGAGAGCAAAATCTGTCACATTACTCTTGTGCTGAAGTTGCTAAGTGGGTGCTTGGAAAGACTTGGAAATCTAAACCTTAATTTAAAGATTGATAGAGCAGATGTCTACCTTTTTTTCAGAAAAAAGCAAACAAACAAAAAATTTAAATTGCTGCTATTTACTACACCTTTTTACTTTTTGTTGATACAGTTTTCCAAATGCCAGATTTGTTTTTAATTAGTACTTGAACCAACATTTCTATTTATAGGTATTAGAATATATTTTAATCACATCTGAATACCACTGAAATGTCAGGGCTTCTATTATGGGAAGAGGAATTAACAGGGAGATAGATCAAAGCAATAGCTGTGTTGTTGTTTGCTGTTTCATGCCTGTGAATTGTAAGCACCAGGCCACATGCTTCGGTTTCTCAGGTTTTTTCCTGTCTCTTCACTTTTATGCTTTCCTTTTCCCTTGCAGTATTACATAAAAGTACACAAGCCATCTATCAGAATTTGTTTGTGAAAAAACTCCACAAACCCACAAGATTAGGACCTCTATGAAATGAAYGTAAATCTCCATTTTATTTTACAAGGTGAAACCAAGGGCTTAGCAGACAACTCACTTAGAAGTACCACTAAGGTAATATTACCATTAAGATTTTACCAGTCATCAGACCCCAGACACCTACAGTCCTTTAAAGGGAACTAGCTCCCATGGCCTCACCTACTGAGGAACAGACTATTTGTGCCTCATTCTCAYATATGTGCACAGGGAGATTTTTGTTGCTGTGACCCGAGGACAAAGAACTGTAGTCTGAGCCTGTTCTTGTCTAGATTTAGTTTGTAGAGACATAAATCACTTACAGTGATCCCATTGTGTTACTGGAGTTCAAATGTTCTCAGTAGCTAAACATCAGAAATAGATTATTAAAAATAACAGCATAAAAAGCTTGCAGGCCAGCCAATAAAAAGAAGAAAACTGTCACTGTCAGAGGTTTATTCCAGGATTTTTGGAAGTGGGGTTGTCAGCTGTGTTCCATCTAGCAGCAGGAAGTTAAGAAATAAACTTGTTTTCTTATTTTTGAAAAGTAGCTTTTAAATTCACAAGAGTAGCTTTTAAATTTGTCTTCCAGTAGAGATAAGCAATGGTATGGCCAATAGTGGGAAAGGGTACACAAAGGAGTGTGGGTTTTTTGTATTTTTACAAAGTTCGGTCTTAAAATTTGTACATAATTTTGAAGATTATTACTGGGGGTCCTTCTGTCCTGCACAAGTTCAGCATGGAAAGTATTTCTTTAAGCTTTTCTGTCTGTGTCACTGGAGCATCTTTATTTTGACTGTAAAATTGACCGTGCTTGTTGTAGTAAAGCATTGCATACCTGGTGGCACCTGCCCACAGCAAAGTGCAGCTCTGTTCCAGCCAGTGAAGCTGCCAACAGCACTGTTTGGTATTCCTGACCATTAAGTCTGTGCACATCCAGACTTTACTACCTACAGGCACATGTTACTTCAGACGGGGGAGGGTTTGGAGCAGGTTATCTGCCTTCTTTCCATTCCTTTCTGTCAGTCAGGAGAGGAGAGAGGTCAGAGTCAGCCTTGGCCTGGAATGTGAAGGTTGATTCTCTGTTGAAGAGATCTCCTTAGCTACTCAGTGTAGTTCTTGTCCTCTCTGAAGTTAGGTTCCAGTGCAGATACGTAGGCTTAGTGTCTGTCTCCCTTCTAAGACAGWCACTGATTTGAATGCTTCTTTTAAGAAACAAAAAATAAATCATAGGTTAAGTAACATATYTGTGATTTGTAATGCTTAATTTTTGAGCTGCGAGAACCATAACTGCTGATATCTTAATCACATTTCAGACTGGTCTGCCCTGAGTCTGGATGCCAAGAGAGGCTCGTAAGGCATCTGCCAAATTGCAGAATTTGTGACTCTTTTGCACTTTTTGCAGTCCACTTCTGTAATAAATACCTGTTTCATTTTCTGTTCACTCCTCAAACCTTGGAACATTAGAGAAGACAMAAAATTACAAGTTTGTTTTCAAAAAATTAAATTGATTGATATGAGCTATTTGAATCCAAGCATATCCAAAAGATCTTTGTTTTGAAAGCAGTGAAGGTTTCAACATTTAAAGCCACTCTTCCATTCTTCTTTCTGTACCTTGAGCCCATTGTAGCTCAGACAAGTGGTGTCAGACAAGTGGGAGGCAATTCCATGGAAGAATGATTRCGTCCTCAATTTTCTCCTCCTGTTCCCTCAATCTTGTGCTGTGTCCCACTACATAACAAAATAACTAATGCACAGGCTACATCTCCATGACAAACCACATCTTGTGTCTAACAGAAGCATTATAGAAGCTGGGCTCATTTTGAACGTGACAAAGTCCAGCTGGAAGTTCAGCTGGCTGAGGAGAAATGGGATATGTTATAAAGCAGCAGCTACAGATGCCATCAGGCAGCACAGTAGGATAATAAAATCTGAAGTGGGTCTGGGGTTGATTTTGTTTTGTTTCTTTCCAAAATGGCTGTTCTATGCAGCTGTTSCATTTATTCAATATCTAGCATCTGGCAGAATGTGGAGAGTTGGTCTATATGGAAAGTTTTGGGTGGCTAGTATTTTTTTAAATCTGTGTAACCTTGATGACATCTCTTCTGATATGACAGTGCAATCTTACCTCATTTAAATAAGCTATTGAGAACATTCATATAAAGTGGAGTCAGTCATTTWCAAAAGACAACACCGTGAGATCTGAGTTAACATTCACTGAATCTCTTAGCTCATTACTCCCATTATTTCTGTTCTTCATTTGGTCAAAGAACTGTAACTCGTGGGCACACAGGGTCRCAGGATGACTGAGTAGCCTGCACAATAGTGAAAAATGTGACAGGAAGATCACAGCCACACCCGGAACAGTGGGWGTGACACTTTCAGTCCTGTTTAAGACTTGACGATATTTCTGCAAGTGTGTTTTACTTGTTGCTGCATTATCTAAGAAGTGGTGATAAAAACTACAGAATGTGGATTAAGCAGAAATATTTATAGTGTATTTCCCCAGATTTTTCAGTGTAGAGTTATCTTTCCTTTTGTTCCTACTGTAGGTATCACTTTTATCTTGCCTGCACAGCATATGGAAAGTTGCTTTGTTGATTTTCCTTGTCTCAGCAAGTTGACYGAAATGCTCCTCAGTTACATAATGCTTTCCCTGTATTTGGGGTCATAATGTGGTATATTTTGGGGAGAGAAGAGAAACTAGAACTCTTTCTGCAGTAAATGTGAATAAAATGAGTTAAGATCATAATATCATCAGTCATGTGGGTGGCATAAAGCCATTCTCACACAAGTACTTCATTGTACAAGAGAGAATGGCCTGTGACAGCAAGGCTATAAAGTGGTGGCATCTTATTTCACTGACAGAAATGCAGTCATGCTAGTACAAACCACTTAAGGTGCTTGGCATCCTAGAAGTGGTGAGAATGGTGTTAGGACAAAAGAACGTTGATTCATTGATCTTTCCTAACCTGTGAAAAGCTGGCAGACATGGAAGTACAAATGAATTCTTGTTGTTTCCCATCTGATGATGACTGTTGAACTGAGCACATTCTCAGGTTGCATAATTCAGCTGTCCTGCTGATTGTGGGTGGGCATTGTTTGAAGGCACACTTATGGAACAAAGCTCTGTAGACAACACCATAAAACTGGGTGGGAAAAGGGAACTGCTTGGGAAAGGTCAGTGCACACTTTGAGGAGGCACTTGGTGAGCTTTCCTTTCACAGCYACTGGGCCAGTCCTCCCTTGGGGCAGGGACTCAGAAGCAGTCTCCAGCTTTAGAGTACAATTAGTAATGTAYTGCAAATACACAGGCTTGCTAGTCCTTCTTGACTGAACTGTGTAGCAACAGGTGGGCGTGTTTCAGATGGTGGCATTGCAACCATAGAGGGAGAGCCGTGGTTCTTGTCCTTAACTGATGCCATTGTTGGTACRAAACACCAAATCAGTAGATAAAAAAGGTGATAGCTTGAGCTGATTACCATATTACAGGGCATTGCTTTCTAGTGAATTTGTGTTTTTCCTGCAAAAGCAGTTTGTGTACTTATTTCATATTTAAATATCCATTTTATTATTCACTTTGAGTTCAGGTCAGGAGGAGGTGCCTGATTTTGGATAAGACAGTATGTTTTGCAGGACTTAAAAATCTGCTGTGAGAATTTACCAGGAGTTCAAAATAAATTTCACCTGCCTTTTCCTTTCTGAATGTTTTAGTTAGAGCATTATTGTGCCACTAGACATAGGTATGGTTACTGAATATTTATTTGCAATTGAATTGCAATTAGCACATCAGCAGGAACTTGATATAAGGAATCTAGAAAAGAATAATAAAGAACTGAGCAAAGGCTCTCTAGATGAGTCAGCCTGCATGGTAAGTTTGTTTCTGGAATAAATCATAATTGAGGTTTCTACACCCAACCATTACTGAGGCAGTACGTTCATTAAATGGAAAAGAAAGAAGAAATGTGTGTTTTCACAAAGTGAAACCTCTTTATTATTATCAGTCTGATGCTTTTTACACACATCCTCACAGRAATACTATTTTTTTCCCTGCTCTATTTCTCCTAGTTCCTTATGCAAATCCTAGCAAGGAATATATATCTGTCATAAAAAGCCTTTCCTATTTGCACCAGAAAAAGGGCTAATTTCAGGYTACATTATAGAATATCCTCATTGCTGATAAATGTGTTGACTGAAGCCACAGCCACTTGCAAAATGTCCTCTGGGATCTTGCAAAATTTTGAATCTTCACTCTGTTTCATGTTCTTGTTCATGTTACATCTAAATGCAGTTTGCAGGCTCTTCTGCAAGATGGTATTGGTATTGATATTGGTTAAGACAGTTTTTCAAAAGCATGCATTTGCAGGAGTTGGATCTTTTTCCCAGTGAAAGGCACTTAAAAAGGGGTAGCTTCTAGGAAGGCGGCACTTGCTGCCCAAAGATGAGGTCCAAAATTCGGTGTGAAGCTAAAAACATTGGAACAAGATGAAGGAAATTCGCTTCYAGTGGCAGCCATGGGAGTTGTCCCATGAGACTCACTCTGGCTCATGTGCCCATTGTGACTGAGTGGATGTGCTGAGATGAATTTGTAAGAYTGGCTGAAGGATAATCTGGAGTAGCTATGATTTAGGTTTGTTCTGTTTCTACATGCGAAGTAGGGGGGCTTTTCCAGCCACTTGAGAAGAACAGAAAATCCCTCCATCAGCATGAACTGAATGGCATGATCAGAGCMCAGATTAATGGAGCACTGGAAATAGCTTTGCACCAGTCAGCAGTCCTGGTCCCACAGCCCTCCAGGAGCCAACAGCAACACAYTTGTTCCAAGTGATCTCAGTGGCTGCTGGGTGGCATGAGCAGGAGTTTTTGTGCCCTGACTGCTGCCATTACTGGTGTTGTTCACTTTATGGTCCCTGGTGTTTCTAACCAGTTTTGGACTTAATTTCCTCTGTTTAGCAGCYGAGCAACTTAGCGAGACTTGGAACACAGGGGAGCCGATGGTAAGAAGGAACCAAACATGCAGCTGGGTTGGTTTGGCATTTTTTCACCMCTTATCCAAAGATTTGTGGGGGAGGGATTGGAGATAATTCTGTGTTCTGATGTCCAGCAAGGAGAATGAWGTGATGGAGTCCTCTGGGCTTCTGAACTCAGTCCTAAAGGTTTTCTGAATTGGATGCACTTGCTTTATAAAATTTTACTCAGTATTTCTGTGTCAGGCAGTATAAACCCAGTGCTATAATACAAACCACCTGCATCTGTCATGAAATTTAAAAGGTTCTCTGTTTGCATATATATGATAGCATTGGTATAGTGGCCATGACAAGRAGAGGGTAGTTTTTAAAATACAAACAAAATCCCCTAGCTGTCAGTAGCAAGGATGCTCCTCTGAGGTTTGCTCTTTTTTTAGGAGGYTTTTTGGTTGGGTTGGTTTTGGTTTTTAATTCTGAAAAAATCTGAAATTATTTTCACTTAAAATAAACTTATTTTGAGACTTCATCCAAATAGCTCATCTAATGCTTCTCATTCCTGTTTAAAGKCTGGCTGCAGATGCAGGATACACCTGAATAGGACCACAGATTTGAAAAAAATACACTGTGCTCTGTGAGGTCTAAATACTTCAAGAAGCAGGACAATTCAAAAGTGCAGGTTCTCATGTAATTTCTTAACCACACAGGTACGATTCCACCACTGAGTCACTGACATAATARCATGTGGGTAAAGTCTGCTGTGTTGCTTTCAACTCTTGTGTCACTTGGAGTTACAGTGTTCTGAAGAGGAATTTTGTTGTGTTTCATGTGGTGTAAGCATTGTCCTAAGCAACAACCACTACTGCATTCCAGCAGCAGGGAATAAAAGAGGTGGAGAAGATGACTAAATTATGTCAAACATAGAGAAAAATATAAATGTTCTCATTGCAGGAATGAGCATATATCTTCTGAGTTTATAAAATCAATGTATTTTTCACTTAAAAATTCTTGCCGGGCATTGAAGAAGGGAGAGTGATGCAAAAGGTCTTTGTCTTTGGAGTCAACATCTTGTAGTTAATTATTTTGAAAGTTGGAAGCCAGATTTTAAGCAATGTGAAATTAGAAGGATGTGAGCATGGGCTGAGTAGGCTGGCTGTGGCCTAAGTTATGGAAAAAAACATTGTTCATTGCTTGGAATTTGAGTCTTATTTTCATATGGAGTTCCAGATTCTGTCTATGACAGTAATCTTGCCAGGAAATAACAAATATTTTGACTGCAGTCACTGTGGGAGACCAAAGATAAAAGGTTTTTGCCTCTAGTTACAAGATGGRTGAGATAGAACCATAGGGATGGAGAGAGGGGCACAGGCAAAGGGGATAGCTTACTGCTGCCTCGATACTCACAGCAGCCTTTCCTTTTGCTGAACAGGAGATATAATTTAATAATAATTGGTAACAGACTGTTGGTGTGCTTGATCTCAGACTCTTCAGAGCTGGATTTCTGCATCAGATGTATATGTTTACGTGCTTTTTTCCACTGTAACATTTGGGTTTATAAGCCCAGCATGCTTTTATGTGCATATATAAATAATCTGTGTTGAAACACATATGCAGACACTATATGGGTAAAAATTATAAGCAGATTCTATCTGGAGACAGCCAGAAGAGACAGTGGTAATGGGAAGTGTTTGAATTGCTTGCTRTGGTGATATAAAAGAAATTTCTGTTGATTCCAAAGATACTGTTGGGATAGGACAAGGGGTGACAGCTTCAAACTGAAAGAGGGTAGAGGTTTAGATTAGCTATTAGGAAAAAAATTCTTTACTGTGAGACTGGCACATGTTGCCCAGAGAAGCTGTGGATGCCCCATCCCTGGCCATGYTCAAGGCCAGGTTGGATGAAGCTCTGAGCAACCTGGTTTAGTGAAAGGTCTCCCTGCCACTGGTGGGAGGGTTGGCACTAGGTGATCTTTMAGKTCTCTTCCAGCCCAACCCATTCTRTGTTCTATCATAATCTAGCCATTATTGCAGACAGGTGYTTTAGTAGGGTGTCAGCAGGAATATGGATGGGGCTTTCCAGGAGATGGCAGACAGTTGTGTTGGTGCATTTTGGGGAAAGTGTCCATTTGGATGTGTACATATGCCAAAGCCAAGCTTACCTTCCTGAAGTTGTCCCTGCAGTACCTCCCTAATATCGATGGTACCCAAGGCTGGGATCTGGTCTTCCTTCCCCTCCCTCTGAGGTGCAGGATCTCCTGGCCCCCCAGCACCCTCTTCATACTCACCCTCAGGCTGTGTCTTCACACATGCAGCCATCCTCACCAGAGCACCCTACTGGGGAAGGAAGCAGTGAGAATGGAGAGCAGGCTAGGTGGCACAAGCATTGCTTCTGTCACCAGCCAGAAGGCAGCCTTTCTCCTGAGAGCTGGCAGCACCACAGAAAAGCAAAGCACAGCACACATCTCCAGTGACATTGTTGAAAAGGCAGATGGTAACATCTTTTCTGCCATCTTCATCTTGCTGCAAGCTGTGAATGGCACTGGTGCTCCAGCATGCTGAGCAGGCAATACTGAAAATGCAGGCAAAGGGGAAGCATTTGGTTCCAGTATAAGTAGTGTATGTATGTTTTAAATTAAGCTTATTTTTTAAAACCTTTTTTTTGTTTTTAAATTAAATGAGTTCACATGCTGTGTTAAACATTTCCGTACCTTACATGCACTGATATAGGAGCTGCTCTCCCCAGCATGGAGACGGTGCAGCACAAATGTTCATGTGGGGAGAAAAGCTGTCAGGCACCATGGCAATGTGGTTTCCCAGACAGTGCTGTTGAAGCTGTCACACTGCTTTGGTGCTGGTGGCCTTTTTCTCATCTAACTGTTCTCTGAGTCATTTCCCTATCATCACTTTGTTGGTCTGCTGTAAAGCTAGAGACCATCCTGTCTTTTTGTATCCATCTCCTGTTAGACAGGGTAAGGAGGGGCAGGCTGAAGAGCATTGAGATTACAGAATTAGGCATCCCAACCAAGCCTCTTATTCACAGTGACAGCTTTGACATCAGAAAAGAGACACAGCCAGTGCCACCTTTGAGAAAGGATTAGACATGGCTTCTTAGTCTCTTGCCTTTTCTGACTTCTTTTGGAAAAATTTTTTTCTACCAACACAGCTGTCATTGATCACAGATGGGGCCCACATAGGGAGAAGTATGTCTGGTTTGTAATTGGGAGCTCTCTGCTGTAAGCCTGAAGTGGGGGAAAAAGGGCATTTGTCTTCTCCAAACAAGTCCTCAGCATTTGCTGCCTCGCCAAGAGTGAATCCTGTCCTGAAGTGCTGTCCTTTGGTTGGAGTGCCTTTCTGAGCACGGAGAGCAGCAAGGCTGCCCACTGCTCTGCCTGCACTTTCTGAAGCAAGCATGTTTTGTGATTCCTGGCTTCTGTTCGGTCCTGTAGAAAAGAACTTCTGTGCTGGCTGTGGGAAAGATACATRTTTTATTTGCAGGTGGAAGTGGTGTCTTGTTTACAGCCTGTGGAAGCTGATGACGYTGCTCTTGAGCAAGGCTATTTCACTATATAAATTTTTTAATATTGTGTTATGTACAACTGTATGAATGTTAAAACAGGAGCATGTGGTTGGAGGAGAAGAGAAAGACAGGAAGGAAATACATGCCCTAAATCACATTTATAAATGTGGGAAGGTTCAAGCAGGCACCTCTTGCTGCTTGAGACTTGCACAGCTGTGGAAGCATGCTGCCTTGGCCCATGGGCGCACTAGCACAGGTTCAAATGCTGCCAGCTACCCCATAGTCTGACATGGACCAAGCAACAGAATTTGCCTTTCAAATCTTGATTGTGCCAYGCCTTTCTCTTCTGCTACTAAATGCAGGCATTTGCTGCATGAGTTCTACCTACAGCTCTTCATCAGTGCTGTTGACTGAAGAAAGAAGAGATGGGGCTTGCATGTCCTTCTCCCCTGTAGCCAGCATCCTTCATAGTGTGCAATTGCTTGATCTCTGCAGAAATACAAATCAGAAGGACTAAAATTAATTATTACCAAAATGTAATGTCTCATATTCTGCTAAAACTAGCTTTTAAGTGACTTTTTAATAAYCAGTTCATACTCCAGATTTTAAATTACTTTAGACCCCTGCATAGTCATCCTCAAAATGACAATTAGCTCCTGACAAAGTTTTGATCCACCAGCCYGTTTCTGCCTTAGGGTTTTCTGAATTACCATGGGTTTTTTGGTTTTTTTTTTTGCTGGAGTGTCAGTGGGCTGAGATACTCAAGCTGTGCTGCACAGCTGGAAAGGAGATGTTCCAAGGTGGCAGGAATGGCCTGTCCAATCTGCCTGTACAACCTGGGGCTGCTTGTACAATCAGTGATGTCAAATGCAGAGCAGGTGGAGGCCTGTGAGCTCGGTCTGCCTGAGGTCCAGCTACTGAACAGCAGTTCATTCCAGCAGTCAAAGTAAAATGCAGCTTGAGGAAGGCTACCAAAGGCCATTTCTAAAATTTGAAATGTTATCATCATTTTGGCCACAGCTCTGGAAAATTAAGGGGTTTATACCAAAACAGGTCATTTCACTGTGACAAACTGCATTAACTGAACCTTGATGCCATGAGGGTCTCAGGAGGAAAGACTGCCTTAAAGATTGCTGCTGTTGTGGTGCTCTATCCAGCCTTTGGTTTCTTTGGGCTCTGCARTACTGTCAGAGAAGCACTGCAACAGCTGAGAGAAAACTTAGGCTATAAAAAGTCCTGATTTTGGTCTAAAATAAAACTAATTTAAGCTGATAGACAGCTCCTTTACTCAGTCTCCTGACAAACCCTTGGCAAACATAAAAATCACAATTACAGAATCCTTGTAAAAAGGATAAATCCATTCTGTTTTCATCCAGTAGGCTTTTGGCTACTGAGTACATTCTTTCAGATTGCCAAAAYTATAGTCTGTCAACCCAGTTATAACACAAAAAGGTGGTTTTGCTTCCAGTGAGCTGCTTCTGCATCCCTCACTTGGGCAAGTTTCAATGAAATTGAGTTCACCTTCTAAAGTATTTACTAAGTATTATTCTAAAGTGCTTACWGTGGCATAAAAGATAGGAGTGACCACTTGAAATTCAGACTTTACAGAATGAAAAGCCACTGGTGTATTAAAGAATAACTATTTCAACTAAGATGGAGGGGGGAAAAGGTCACTAAATGCACTGTAAAATTGGCARTTATTGAACTGTAATTCTTCCGTGCTAAACAACGGTAAAACCTGGGTTTTAGTTCAAATGTTGTCCGGCAATATTTGTTCCTTAATTAAATAGGCAAATGATCTAATATTTGAATCCAATTTATCTGTAAATAGGAAGAGGCTGGTGATAAATGCTTTCAGATGGAACAGAGCAGCATTCTGGTGCTCTGAAATGCTTCCTTATCATTAATTAAAATTAATCTTTTGTAGCATAGCTTGGTTAYTTCAAAAAAATTCTCTATTTTTTCCTCTGTGATTTAGACTGGAGTCTGACCTCTGAGACTCTTTAATTAACATTTAAGAATCAAGTTGTTCAAATATTTTTTTCAATAGAGTGAGCCTGTATTTTGTAAAGATCACAGATGCCCCATACCTTTAATGAAGATTCCATTTTGTTGGACAATAGCTCTTACTCTATTTCAAATTATCCTATTTTCTTAGATTTTTAAGTAGGTTGCTTCTTGTTCAGTGATTTAGATTTGTTGTCTTATGGCACCTCTTAAACTGAATCCAGCTATTAGCAAAATGTACTCATCTTCCCTAAAGCTTGACTCCCATTCTGYAGACCAAAAGCTAATAAAGTCCAACATTTTACTCTCTTTAATAAAGGCATGGTTAAAAGTACTTGTTTTCTAAATCTTTCTCAGAAGTAAAGTATTTTTTGCTGCTCTGAGAATTGGACTCTATTATCCTTAAGGGTTCCTGCCAACTTAGTTGTGATTCTTTGAGATTCTGTGATTATTGTGAGGACAGGCTGAAGGATTGGCTTTGTGCAGCCTGGTGAAGAGTAGTGACCAATCTGCAGCCATCCTGTACCTGAAGGGAGCCTGTGAGAAAGGTGGAGAGGGACTGTGTGCAAGTGTGTGTAGTGACAGGACAAGGAGGAATGGTTTGAAACTGAGAGTAGCCATAGATTAGTTATTACTGATTATTTACTCTGAAAGTGGATAGACACTGGAACACATTGCCCAGAGATATTGTGGATGCCCCATTCGTGGAAGTYGCCCCATCCAAGACCAGGGCTGCATGGGGCTTTGAGCCACCTGATCTAGTGGAAGGTATCCCTGCCATGGCAGGATAGTTGAAACTACATCATCTTTAAAGTCCCTTTCACCACATTCCATTCTGGGATTCTATGATTCTGTACTTGTGTGGGACAGGGGAGAATAATATGGATTAGGCAAAAGAAGTTATCACCTAGGTCAGAAACAGTTAGTATCTCTTTAAGACATGTTCAAAATATCTTAAAAAATATTTTCTTCTCAGGTATGTATGTCACTGGGAGCTTTTCTTTTGAAAGTTATGCCATGTATTTGGTGCCTTACATGGCTTTAGTCTGTCAGATTCAAGCACCAATTCCCAGAATGTCTTGGCTCAGGTTACTGAAACAAAGGGACTGTCTTAGAGCTGGATTATTAGAATATTTTATGTAATTTTCCCCCACTCAAATAATTTCATGCAGCAGCTTGCATTGTCTGAAAACAGACCAAGCAAAATTTTGGTCTTGGTATCTTCCACGGAGCTGCCAAAATGCAGGTAATGTTTTAGTTACAATTAATAATGTGCAATACTGTGTATTTTTCTTAAAAATGAAATTTAAAGATGGTAGGAGACTCCTGGATTTCTATAAGCTGCTGCTCCAATAGGACTCTGCTATCTGACAGTAGCATCATTCATGATGTTTCATGTAGGTACATGCCAATACTTAGATCTCAGAGTTGTTGATACTTAATGAAAATTAAATTTTGTACTGAGACACTGAGTCTCTATCTTCACATTACTGGACTCAGTAATCAGTACAGAAGTGCCTCAGARATGCACTACTAATATGAATATTATGTTGCAAAACCCACAGTAACAAACTTAATTTAGCTTAAAAACCTGGAAGTGGAGAGGCCCCCACCATGTGCAAAAGCAGGATGGGAGGGAAAGACTATTTCCAAGCAATGAGGATCCATGCAAAAGGAACCTGAGGTGTCARCAGGCCTCCATCACTCCTCTGCCCCACTTTCACCCATCCTTGGAAGTGTCAGTCGTTACTCCYGGACTTGGGAGTACAGCTCTCCCCCTGGTATTGCAGGCTGAGAAAATAAATTCCAGTTCCAACTTCAGCATGTGGGCCCTTGCTGCTGCCAAACCAGTAAGAGTGTGTGTGGGTAGGTGAGCAGTTAAAGGTGTTGYTTCTGATCCAGCAAAGTCCTATGTGCTTTCTGCCAGCAATAACAGGATGGATTGCTGTAAATTGCTTTTCAGGTTTAGTTTATACCGTTCATGGTGTAACCAGCCAAAACGACATATGCTGTGAATCTCTGAGATGTAGAAGAGCACAGAGAAACGTGCAGAGAGAAAASTGCAAGAGGAGTAATGAATTCTTATTTTTGCCACTGAGTGTTTGCCCCTGGGAGGAGAAGAAAAGCCAAGAAGAGCATACACAGGATGTGGTATGGTTAGCCCAGTCCTACCACAAGCTACTTGGTTTTTAAAATTTCCTTTTGAGAYTGTTTTGTTGAAAGCGCCTGTTCACATGACTCATTCATTAGGCTGTGAAGCTCTGGGGTCCATTTTGCTCTTGCCTCTCTAAGCATTGGATGAGATGCTGGGAACTGGTTTTTGTTTTTTTTTCAGCCTACTCTTATGTGACTAAAATTCTTATGTTTGTGGAATCAGCCTTAGGGCTATGGAGTATAGTAGAAAAATTGCTTCTTTGTAGTGCATGTGTCTGAGAAACTGTCTTAGCTGCAGTTCAGGCACCATGGCTGTCTACACACCATATGGTGCTGGGGGGGCAGGAATGTAACCAGCGCATTTCAGTTCACATTGTGCRAGGCCTCCCTGCCCCTCTTACAAGGCTCAGAGCCAGCCTTGGTTTCTATGCTCTCATACAAGTCACAGGGAKCCAGCAGGGCTGACTGAGCTGATGGTCTCACAGGCCCTTCAGCAGCCTTTGGTTCTCCTGCAGCTTGTTSTGCCACGGGAACATTTGGGGCAGACAGGAGGCAAATGTGTAATCCGAGGATAAGAGGCATTCTGCTCCTGCCCCAGCTGGCAAAGTGCCAGCATTTCAGGTCTGGGAATGTACTCACCCTGGGAAGGAARGGAAAAAAGGCAGAAGAGAGAAAGAAAAGTGTGTGCTGTTTCAGATCTCACTCAACAAATAAATATTTTTCTTTTTAACTGTTTGAATAGATGTTGGTTGCCAAGGACAGAAACCATATGGAGGARGGAACAGTTAAGGGAGCAGGCACAGCTTAGTTCTGTGTTTTCCAAAGCCGTTGGAATTTAGATGATCAGGTCATGATGCGGTGTCAGTCATACAGGATGTTAATGTGTGAGGAAGACCACATGAATGTCTTCAGAGAGAGAACTTCTGTTCTGCTCTCTGTGCAGCTACAATGGTTGCACCAAGAAAGGTGTTTGAGGGCAAATTGGCTTCTGTGSYCTTTAAGCCAGGTCCCTACTTGTTATCAAGARTACTCAGAAATTTAGGCCCTTAAGTCTTGTGACTCCACCTTTAAATCAATAAATACTTCAGTAACTGCAGGGRAAATAGCAGCTCCACCAGGAGGTATGAAGAGAGCCCCATCCCAGAATACTTTATAATCTGCTGGTGACTGAAGGCACAGTTTGAAGTCATGAGCAGMCACAGAAGCTGCACTTGATTGCTTACCTCCTGAGTAAGTGCTGTATCTGCTGGATCATGAGATGTAGAAGAGCCGTGATCACAGGAGGGAATCACAGACCCTTTCTTTTCCTCACATTTTTCCTTGTTGCTATCAGAATACATTGAGATTTCTGTTTGGATTTTTTGTTTGTTATATATGGAAGAATGTGCAGAGTGAAGTGTATCTACAGTCTTTTAAATATCTTGAAATTGTTTGGTTAACTCATCTTACAGATAGGAGAGCTGTATGGTTAAGTTTTGAGTCTGRGTAGTTTCCTCCAGGCAAGGAGCTGCTTGGTGCTATGAGAAACACCCTGTAACAAAGATGGATTGCCTGGGAAGATTTACTGGAGAAGCATTTAGTGTCTCCTGGGAGAAGCAGCAGCTGGGTAGGGTTTTGAAGATTTACATTATGAATATGGGCATCTACAGCAAAGTGAATTGAATCTTGGAAAGCTATTTCTTTTGTAAATTTAGCTCTGGTTCCACTAGCAGGAATCCTAACAGCTGCTATTYTGTCAGCAAAAAGCTGTAAGAGACAGCAATCATTCCCTGTCATGCAGGGAGTGCAAAATCCACCCAGCCCYAAAATCTCACAGCTTTTTATTTTCATAAGGTGTGTTCAAACTATTTTGTGTAAGAGGTCAGCTGAAAAGAGGTATCAAGTACGCAGGACCTGTGGGCATTTTTTGTTAATTTGCTAACAATTGAAGTTGGCAGGGACTAGGATAAAAAGCAAATTATTTTCAAAACCTCATTTCCAAAAGCAACAGGACCTTTTTCCCCATCTTCTCTTTCTGTCTTCAGTTCTCAGTGTTATCACTACATCTGTCGTTCAGAAAAAGGTTCATATTCAGCTACTTGATACAAGCACAATTTGGACTCAGTTTTGAGAACTATTCAAAATGCTGAYGTTTCAGTCTTATTATGAAAGGTGATTTTCGTTAGGTGCCCTGTCTTTTGAGAGATGGTAAGAGAAAAGGCTGAAACAGAAGCCTTGGGAGTTATTCCACTTAAGTGTTTTCCTTTACTGKGCTGAATTGCTGATAGAATATAAAATGGTAGGCTGATCACTGCCTACAATCAGGCAAGCCTTGCTGGASAGTAAGATGATGCTTAGGCCACAAGAGTAGCTAAGAACAAAGTCAAAAATGTATAGGCAACACACATRTAATTCATGTTCATACTACTTAAGTAAATACAATTTTTCAGTTGTAATTTGCTTGAAAACTTTCAAGCTTGTTTCAGTGTGTCAATARCTGTTTTTATCAATGTGTATTGGTAGAACAGCATGACAGCTTTTTAAATGCAGATGAATTTTAAATGCRTAACAATGTGCTTAAGTGAAAGCTCCCTGTTTCATGGGTTGATATCTAACTTTTATCCTTTTGCCATGGATTTAATATTGGGACAGAATTACATTTAAGCCTTTTTATCACTTGTATGATACGCTTACATAGGGGATATTATTAGTTATATTTTGTGGCTTCACCAGAACTTTGCAGTAGTAATCTCTGTTTACTGCCACCCCCACACCCCTTTTTGACAATATCAAAGAAATAATGGCTAGCCTAACTTGAAAGAAAGTCAAGACTGAAAACAGTGGCAGTGAAGATGCTGCAKATGTGTGCCTGGATTTGAGTTAATTTCTAGCACGGAATCAGGAGTTTGTCTGTGTTTCCAGAGCCCAGACTGAGGTGCACAGAGCTCTGGCTCCTCTGTCCAGCTGACAGACTTGCCAAAAAAAACACAAACCCAACAAAGATGAAAAAGCCAAACTGGTATAGGTGTATTATCAACAATCAAACAGATAAAATACAGGGATTGGTTGGTTGGTTGGTTGGTTTTTGTTTGTTTGTTTGTTTGTTTATCTGGTATTATTTTTCTTCCTAAAGGTTCGTCATCGGTGGTGTGAACTTGTCATCAAACACAAATATGAGCCTGGCTATAGAGACATTGAGAGATTCCTTAGAGAGGATCAGGTAAGTTACATTTAACTAGCATTTTGACAGCAATCATCTTTTTAACACCACTTAYGCTGAAATTTTTAAAAAATATTTTAGTATATTTTCTTGCAGCAGTTTGCCAWAAACTTGGCTATGCATTCATTTTTTTCTTCTGTGGTCCCCTAAACATTGCAGTTTAAGGAAGCCACCTAAGGTAGGKGTATTGAACACCCATGAGCATGCTAATCTCTGTCAAGTGCTGAAACAGGATAGAATTCCTCCTCTCCTTGCATTTTATGCAAGCCAAAGGTAGGAGTGATACTAGGAAGATACTTCTCAGCAGATTCTTTTYGCAGGATGAGGAAAGCAAGTGTGGCAGTGAATGTCAATTCAGGCATGAAGTAGGTGCAAAGCAGTCAGTGCTGTGGTAACCTCAGTTTTGAAGATGACAGCCAGAAGGAGAATAGCACAATAGTGCACACCCAGGGAATGCTAGGCTCTCCATGGGTAGGGAGATGTGAAGAGAGGATTGTGAAGGCCTTAAGAGGCTGGACATACGTGATTCTCTTACTATGGCCTTTTTATTTTGGCCATTGTGAACTTAGAATTCTAATTGTATCTCTGCCTTGTTCTTTTCTATTTCACTTCTACTTATCTTTATTCACCATGAACCCTATAAAATCGAGACAGTCACTGCCTAGGAGGAATTTTAAATATTTAAATGTACGTTAAAAAACAAAAAATGGTGAAGATACGTCAAAATTTAAGGAAGATATTAATGTCTATACCTTTTATGCTGACAATGAGTAAAGCTATTTACAGCCACTGAGGATTTGAATTACTGCAGTTTGTCATGCATTCTTCTAGTGGGGAAGTATACCTCCTATTTATATCTCAGCCAGTAAACAGGYCCCAGAGCTCTTGGCTAGCTCTGTATTAAAACAAACAAACGAAAAAGACATAAAAGAACATTATTTCATAAGGAGTTATATTTATGGTGCATATTTGTATTCTGTGAAAGGATGGATATAACCACCAGCAGAACCTGGGGTTTCAGGGTTTGGGAAATCCTTGAATTGATAAAACCATATAGAATTGCATTATGTTTGGAATAGTTATTATGCCAAATAAAGACATTTTCTACAGTCTAGGGAAATAATTTTTGCAACTTTTTAATGTAATCTTCATTTCATTTACTTCAGCAGTGCATGCAGTTAATGGCACAACCAGCTTCTGGTGTGATTACTACTTAGAGCAGTTGTATGTCCATATTGCTCATGTAACATGGCTTTTCTAAAAGTCTCTGAAAAAATGCAAATGGACTATTTATATTCTTTGAAGTTYTACAAAACACCACTGTGCTTACTGCATGTTGATGTTTAGGCCTAGGGGAGGCTTATTCATGCTGGGCAGAGAAGGCAGTTCCTATAGTAAGAAATTTTCACCATTWAAAAAACTGTACACGAGAGCAACTGGAGCCCAGCTCCAAGGCCATTTGTGTGGCTGTCAGACCTTTGTGCAGCTGCAGGCCTTGGAAATCTGAGGTTTTGGTTCTCTTGGTGTCAGAGCATGCTTAGGGAATTGGCAAGGAGTCTGGCAGGTTTCTGCCACTCTGAGACTCTCCTTTTACTTCAGTTGTTGCTCAACTTTAAATTTCTCTTCTGGCTAAAGGGCTTTTTAATGCTTCCCAGCCAATGAAAGAAATTGCAAGGAATAGCATTAAAAATTGTATTTATCAATGCTATCCAAATTTTACCACTCCTGCAAGTGTCCAAACAATAACTGTAAAAGTCAGCATGCCAAGTTGCTAATGTTTTGTTCCATGTGTAATCCTATTTTGGTAAGTTCAGTTTAACATTTACTGAACTCCTGTAATTAGCTGAAAAACATGTATCATCAGACGGACAATCTCCAATACGTTTCCTGTTAAGTTTGCCAGAGCTTTGTTACCAGTGGTCAAAGAGGCATAGATCTCCCTATAGGAGACCCCATTACCCTTCTTTATAGCTGCTATGTCCAGACTAAATAGTTAGGAAAAAGCCTGCCTTTGCACTCAGCCAGAATTCCTGCATGTTAAGCTGTATCTCTGATATAAAGGGAGTCAAACACAGATGTGACCACATACAGTTGATGTCCAGTTACAGAATTGCTAAATGGGAATTTTAGTGTGAAGTACTTCASTCTTTGTTCATGGATCTGTGAGTAAACATAACAATTGGAAAGAAAATGTATATCCTGTTGTAGGAAGGACAAGCTTTTTTCTTAAGGGACATTTGGAAARAAWTCAGGTAGTGGGTAAAAGAGAACAGTATTCAACTGGAAGAGTGGCAAGGAAAGTGAAGTGAGGGATWATTTTCTTGAGATGCCATTACACAGAGCTCTTACATTAATAATCTGGTTTCACATGGTCAACACAGCATATAGACAACCATCCTTAGGCTAAAAGGACACAGAGAAAATTAGTTCTTCTAGGGGGGGAGAATAGGCATTAGAGATTAAATGGTATTTTCTGTGGTTTGGATTTTTGTTTTCATTTTCAGTTTAAATGAATACTAGGAGGTCAATGGCTAAAAACCAGCTAACTAATTATTACTGGTGGTAGGATGCTTGTGTGTTATGTTCCTCTTTCAGGCTATGGGTGTGTATCTCTATGGTGAATTAATGGTGAATGAAGATGCAAAACAACAAGAACTTGCACGGAAATGCTTTGCTGCAGCACAGGAACATATGGATGCATCCTCAGCCAAAGTGGTGACAGAGATGTTATTCTGAAAAGGTGATTTTTCATCTTAATCCTAGCACCCTGATTTTGCTTCATATAGAAAGAATATGCACAGCTCACTGAACGTGGTAAACTTTGGCATACCATACTTCTTGTGGCTACTTAGGCTGAGAAATAACTTGTTACATATCTTGTTGGCTTGTTTTATTTTCTTTTCCTCAAGCCCAGCTGCGGGAGCAGTGAGTTACATTCATGTAGGCATAGCTGGAGAACGTGGAGAATGGCTTTGTTGTAATGGACTGTACAAGAGGCAACTGTAAGTCCAAATGGCCAAAGAAGGCCAGGCRCTGCCTACAGTTGTTTCCCGTTCTGTACTCTTAACTCTGCTTGCAAAGATTTCAATTGTGCAAGGAGAATTTCTGCTTAATAGAGCTGCATGTTTACTTGACAGGCAGCACAGCCTTTGAAAAGAGCCTGATCCCATAGTGGAAATACGAAACTGTGGACTTGGAAGCAAATATGAATCATGTGAGAACAAGCTGATAATTCAAATGTTTTGTGTTAAGGGTATTGAGGTTTTGAAGATTGATTATGAGGTAAGAAAAGTAGCCTTGAAAAAGCTAGCTTGTTTATGAAATAGAGGAGAGGAATCACCAGAGAAGAAGTAGAATTGCAAAAATATTTATGGAATAAAGATTGCCATCGGCTATATATTTGCCACGATGCTTTCCAGTTCTCTCTCTGAACAGTTGGGAGTAGCCTTACAGTGTCTGCACATGCATGTTTAACATAGAACCCATTAAGATTTGTATGAAAGTTTCTTCCACTACAGCATACGTATGATTTTTGGTTAATCATGTAATTCATACAACACGCGGATTGCTTTGGTTGTTCATAAAACTCTACAGCTGATTTGTGGTATCAAAATTCAGGCTTCTAATTTAGCAAAAACATTGTCACCTTATTGATACAAAGCAAAAATCTTAATGTTCTCCTGTTCTAGCAGTATTTGACTCTGAGKTCCACTTGATTTTGTAGAGGTTTTTGCTATATTTATGTGAAATACAGCCAATGACTGATACTGTGAAAACAAGTTTGATTATGAAAAGCCATGTTGTTCTTCTGTATAGACAAGAACTGTGCCTGCCAGGAAAACTTTTTTAAGAAAGGTGGATCAGACTGTAGAATGGCAGGATATCAGTTGTGGGGTAGGTGAGACAGCTTTTAAAATAGTTAGGGCTAAAGAGACTCTCTTTTTGTACTCCCAGTTATTTAGGACTCACAGGAATTTGAGTTATGTTGAACAATTCTTAATCTGGTAGTGTCTTCGAGTGTCTGAAAGCCAGAAATACTAAAATCAAAATTTCTACAAGTTTCTGATGGTAAGTATCGAGCACAAGAAAAYTACACAGTATGCAGGTGTTAGCAATAGTCTAGAATCACCCCTTTGGCTTTACAGAAAGAGTGGAAGTGCATGGTGAGCTATAGCATAAAATCTAAAGATACCAAGTACAATATTCTGTGTGACTGCACAGCTTTCTTTTAATGTTATGGCTGTTTGGGTTCCTGGCATGATGATTTGTGACTTAAGATAAAAATCACATTGCCAGGGATTACCACGCAGCCATGACCACAGCTGCTAGCATGAGACTCACCATTAATGGTCTGATGTGTGCACAGCGTGGAATCTTCTCCATCTATCAAACAAACAAAAAAACACACAGCAACCAAATTAAAAGGATAATTTAGGAAGAACCTTCATCCTTTTTTTGGTATTTATTTCTAGTTCTTGTTCTCTGTTTCCTTTTTTGTCTTTTTTTTTTTTTTTAT